>CM035793.1:46701965-46789465 GCA_020466265.1 Siphamia tubifer | reverse complement strand
AAGTGTTTTTTTAACTGTTATTTTACTGAGAATTTTGTTCATGGAACTGATGTACAGGTGTCGAAAAGCAAGTGATTAAGAAAAAGAAAAAGCCCAAACTAAAACTACTGGAACCAAATTACAACACTAGTTAGTTATTCCTTTTTTTTTTTTTACTTCATTTTGGGTTTTGTGGGTTTTTGTTTTTTGCCTTTTTTTCCACGTTATTTCTTATTTTGTGAATATATATTAGTTTCTGTTGATGTTGCTTATTTTGTTTATTTTTCTGTTTTTTTAATTTTATTATTTTTCTTTAATTGTGTTCTGTTAGTGTCTTACTTTGTTCATGTTACATATTATTTTGTTGGTTTATTATTCATTTTTGTTCATTTTACTGATCACTTTGACTGTTTTTTGTTCATTGTGTTGCTTATTTTATCTTATTTTATTTTTTACTGTTTCTCAGTCTCAGGAGTTAAAGGGTTAATCATTCTAAAATGGATCTAATAACAAGGCAGCCAATACAACGTTCTAAAATGTATCAAAGGACAAAGCATCCCATAATACAAAGTTATGTTATGGTCTGCTCTAAATTAATGAGTTTGACACAGATGCAGGTGGTTATCATTGAATTAAATTTGAACTAAATCATGTGCTCATCTGTCAGTTCTGGTGTTTCCTAAATACTGGTTCATTAAATCTAACATAATAGTCAGCTCATTTACTTTAGTATTTATTTAACAGGCCTATAAAAGCCTATAGTCTGTTTGACGGAGGCCTACGTGTACGTACGGTGAACATCGACATCCACTAAATGAAGGTAAATAGATAAAAAAATAATCATCCTGAAGCGTATCGATGGATTCGTTGGATTCTGTCCCGTTTCCATCTGTGACCGTGGTGCTTTTCCAGATGTAAAATACGAGCAGCTGTGAGTCAGGGTTAGAGAAGAAAAGCTTTAAAAATATGAAAAACTCAGGAAAAATACAGACACATACAGATTTGTTTCACTCAGTTTGTCTATTTAATATATAAAATACGGTAAAACATACGCAAAAAGGATAAGGTTTCAAGGGACTTGGATACTTTGGTACAACAAACACTTTTTTGTAAAAGCGGTATAGAATTTCAATAACATATCAGTGCATACTTTGTATATGAAAATATACACAAACTGTATATCATTCTCAAAAAAACAACAAAAAGAATATTTTCTTTACAACAAAAACCCAAAGCAGACTAGCTCAACACAATATATTAGCTATAAATTTCATCTTTAGTATTTCATATGCTACATTATTCTGAGTTGTGTTCAAACTCATTTGTGATGCATGTCCTTTATCATTACTGTACGTAACATAAACGTTTTGTTACCTGTATCCCATGCATTTACATGTTTCAAATTTTATGAATTACTAATTTTTCAGTTGTTTTCCCGTTTTTATAAATATATTCTATATCTTAATTAAAACTGCAGCATTTAACTGGTATTTCCTTCATTGCATTTGCTAATACCACAATAACTGATCGTGCAATTTTCAGCAAGTTGTTTGAAAAAAGGAAACCAGTACTATGTTTATGATAAGAAAGATAAAAAGAAGGAAAAAACAAAAAAAACAAAACAAAAACAAGTTGGCTATCCTACACGAAAAAGCAATAAAATAAAAGCTCCATAATAATAATAATAATAATAATAATATCATTATAATAATAATAATAGACAATGGAACTGTCACCAGCACAACTTAATCCAAAAATAGTGAGATTCTAAAAAACATTGTACACAACGAGTAACGGGGGTGCAGGTTTCATTTCTCATATAGATTGTCTTGTGACTACACTGCTAGATTGGACAGAGAACCTTTGTACACAAACAAACCTGCTCGCTGCAGGATGCTAAAAAAACCAATCGGTGTGGTGTCACATTTCAGTCAACCATCAGCGCCCACAAACGGTTTCCATGGAAATTATATTTTTGTAAAAATGGAGATGACTCAGTGGTAAAGAAATCATTAAGCTGTGCTGCCTGAAGGCGGCCGCTGCTGCTCATCAGTTCAGTGAAAATACCTCATGTTAAACAGTTCAACAGGGCTGATGATGAAAGAAAAAATGATTCAGAGAGAGAAAAGAAAAGAAAAATAATTAACTACCCTCCACGCCTTAAAAAAAAAAAAAAAAAAGTTAGGGACGGAAAAGTGACCGGGCCTCAGCAAAGAGAGGAAACGTCTTAAAAAGTCGCTCGCCGCAAAAAACCCCCACAGAGTCAGAGTCTAACCTGGGTTTCACTCCGTGGGCCGTAAAGCTAACGTCTTCTTCTGCTTTTTTTTTTTTGCTTGCACTGTATCCATTTCCTCGACTTCACCTACGCGGATTTAACCACGTAGGTCTGAAAATAGTCTCAACAGTCTGCACTTAGAGCATCGTCTAAAGGAGAAAGAAGGAAAAATAATCAAAAGTCAAGCAACTATAGGAGAAAAACGTCTATTTTATAAACGACTGGTGTACATATACGCATACACATGAAATGGTCATGACAAAACTCGTGTACTAAAAAACAAACGAACGACACAGCACTTATAGTAGTAGCCAATTTCTTGACTTAAAAATTTCAAAGTGAAAGGCATAATCAGTAAGTGTGTGTGTGTGCTTAATGTGGAAGAGTCTTTACATGAATCTGGAAAAAATTAAGTGTCTTATTCTCTTAAACTATGCTTATTAAGTGAGTGGCAGTGTCGTAATTAATGGTTTCATGTCAAATGTGTTTATGGACAACTTTTTTTTTTTTACTTCGAAATGTGGTGGTAAGAGAATATGACACCACAACCAAGCAGGCCTCTGTGAAAGAGAGAGAGAGAGAGAGAAAAGAGAGAAGAGAAGAGAGTGCACACACCATCAACACTAGCATAAAATAGGTTTACTGAAACAAGTCCCATCCACCGCCACCGCAGCCGCGACCGAGTGTGGCGTGACCCCCTGCACCGTAGTTCGAAACATATCAAATTCACACTCATATAATGCAAACAGTTCCACTGAGAATCAACACATTGCTTGTTTTTAGGGATACCTAGCAAAGTCTATGCAAATATATTCATATGTACATACACGTCATTGAAGCTGAAAAGCCATTTTTACTTTTGTCGCTGAACTGAAGCGGTAGAAATATAGAAAACGTCTTTTCCTTTCACTTTTCCAAACACGGCAAAGAGCTAAAGGAGAGCTAGAGAGAGCTAAAGAGGACATCAAAGCTTTTTGTATAAGGAGTGATTTTTTTTTATACAAAGTCCTACTTCTGGACAACTAATGGACCTTCAAAACAGATTTTAAAATACCAACAGATAAAGAACACTTGGACTGAAAGAACCAAATACTCGCCCTACCCAAAAAAAAGCCACCGAGGCTCAAAACCCCATACTACGCTTTTTTTTTTTTTTTTTTTTATTAACTGGATGGCATCTACTCCTGGTAATAATGCGACAAGTTTCCAATCCGAGTTCCAGAGGAGGTGATGGGACAGGACGGGATGGGATGGGGGTACCCCGGTCTGAGGACAGAGCGACGAGCTCGAAGCCTGAAAAAGCGTCGACAGTTCCCATAAACTAGTCCTAGTCATTTTCCGTGACAGTGCGAGTGATAAATTCGTCAGTGTCCCTGCACCGTGTGTGTGCGAGAGGCATTTGGCATTTTTTTTTTTCTGGTTTCTCTCTTTTTTTGTTTTGTTTTTTGAGGTTGATATTGGCACTCTGGCAAAGGTGCTCGGCTCCACAGCTGCCGGGTGCTTGAGGGGTGGTAAAATGTGGCAGCACAAAAATATCAGTTTGTGGTGAACGATCCTTTCCTAAAAGACCCTCCGCTGAAAGTCTTAGCTCAGTGCCAAATAAATACTCAAGTCCCCATAACCCATCCAGGACAAAGGCATTTCCAAAAGTGCCGTTTGGAAGTGACTTATGGAGGATGGGACAGCGCACATCCCAAATGATGTGAGGTTTGTAAAAGAGAAGAAGAGGCGAGTTCAACAATGCTGTCGCCGTTTGTGTGGACGCAGCAGAGCATCTGATGTAAATACGTGAAAATGATGAAGAAACCATGTCATAGAAATGTTTATGGTTTTGTCAGATTGCAAAAAAAAAAATTAAAAACAATTTAACGCCTTATTTCGACTAAAACAAGTATCTATATGGGAGTCCTTTCACGCTAAAGGCGTTAAAAATCTACTGTCCCTCTGTTTATAAGGGCCTACCTGGGACAAAATATCCAGCTGAGCATTAAAACCATCCTCCCTCACGCCGAGTGTGATCCCCACAGGATTTAGTTTTGATTTTTTTGACCGTTTTACTTTGTGTTTTTTTGGCAAAGCCTAAGTCTGGGTGCTGCAGCTGCGTAGACGGTTGTGTAACTGTGGACAGAGGCAGATGTGTGGTGATAGTGTCACATGGCAGTGGGGGTTCAGGGATGAGTGTGGGTGTGTTGTGGGTGTTATTTTAAGTGTCACCAAATCTTCACTTGAGGGTAGAGTTGGGGGTGGGGTCTGCAGAGGCGTCCCACGGTGGCCTCTATGTGACCCAGGGTTCCAGTCTCATGCGCTTGATGTTGCCTCCCTCCTGCTCTGGTTCGTTCGACGCCCTGAGGAGCTCGGCCGAGGTGCTGAATTCAGGCGGCACGGACCGGTTCCCTGGATTGACCCCTCCCGTGGCGCCGGCCGCCACGACTCCTCCCCCTCCTCCACCCGCAGCGCCCGAGTCGTCGCGGTCGCTTCCTTCGAAGGAGCTGGCGTTGCTGCTGACGCTGTCGGCGGGGGAGCGGCCGGTGGGCGGCTCCAGACACAGCAGTGAGCCCGGGTACTGCGGCGGAGCGGTGAGGATGGCGCCTCCTGAGGTCGAGGATGGTGTGGTGGATGAGGGAGGGGGGCAAGGGGTGCTGCGATCACGGCCGGGTGAGACTGGCTCCGATTTGATGCTCACGCTCGAGTTTGTGTTGACGGTCAACATGGCACCTTGAGAGATATGGGTCACGGGCCTGGGAATGGGGGGGGGGGGTCAAAGAGGACAAGAGGCAGGAAGATAAGGGACAGAATAAAGAAAAAAACAAACAAAGAAAAAAAAAAAGGTCAGATGAATGGTTAGACGTGCGATAAAATATGTGACCCTCCAGCACAAAACCAGTCACTTGGGTCAAAGTTCATGAATTCAGATTTTATATTTATCTTAAACTTTATTAAAAATGTTTGTGCAACACCAATTCAACCAATCAGAGGCTGTTTTTTTAGTTTAGTGCAGAAGGCTTTGTTCTGAGGCCTCCCATTGGTTCAAATCTATAATTCTGTAGATTTCTATTTAAGGGTTGTCTAGAGGGAATCCCCATCTTTCCAACGGTACCAAACATGACGGGGAAATACCTAACGCCAGCGCCAAGGAAAGTCGTGTTTGGAGTCGATTTGTCTTAGTTTTAGACTTAATTACTGTCAGAGTCAGTTGTTGTTCTTCCTAAAAGACATGATTTGAAGAAGTTACGCTAGGAATTTAACAAACACTCACAGCAGTTAGGGAGTCAAAGGTCAGTTTTGGGCTAAATGTGTCATGTGTCGAAAAAGGTTGTGGGATATTTTTGTAAAGGTTAGACTTTCAGGATCATCATCCAGGTGAACAACCTTGCAAATGACTGGATCTGGATAATTCTAGTCATAGAACAGTGGTTGTCAAACTGTTTTCACTGATGTTCCCCCTCACAAACATATTTTAGTCCAGTTCCCCCTAACATGGAGGAGAAACAAAAGCTACAGTGTCTGATTTTTTTAAATCCAAACATATCACTTTTCATCTGATAATTTTGACTTTTCATCTGATAATTTTGACTTTTCTTTTTAGAATTTTGACTTTTCATCTTAGAATTTTGACTTTTCATCTTAGAATTTTGACTTTTCATCTTACAGTTAGAAGTTTGTCTTCATTAACGGGACATCAAGTATCAAAATCTCGACCCCAAAATATCTGAAAATTATATAATACATGACCGTGTAGATCGATCTAGTCAAAAGTTGATATTCCTTCATGTCCAATGGTGTCCATTTTGAATTTTGGGCTGTAGCTTCACTCCAGTAGTTGCTCCACAGTGTTGTTCAGTCAGATATTATTATATGAGGGCAGTAGAAACAAAAAAAAACCCAACAACAACAACAACCCACAACCTTTTACTACAGCCCATGCCCGTAACCCCCCCTGGCTCCCTAGCTATAGTTAGAAGATTTTACTTTGATTTTATACATAAACTTCAAACTCGATCATTTTGACCCATATCATGTATTTGAGGCTAAAGCTAGAAACACTGCTGTGAGACTGAACCACTGGTTTTGTGCTGGAGGGTCACATGTCAAAGACTTTGGAGGAGCAACTCCCGAAAAAGACAAAAACCACATTACGAGGCACAGCACTAACAGGGGAAAAAGCCACACTCTGTAATAATCCAATCAACGCCGAGCCTTTTCAAAGCAGAAGTAACAACGCCACTGCTCCCAATAAATCCAACAGAACAGCCCGGGAAGCATGAAATGATGCGTGTGGTGACGGGGTGGAATCGGAATGAGTCGGCTGTGATGTGAGGAGACAATGAAACCAAAAGAAGAAACATTTATTTAAATCATCTCGGGTTAGAGAACATGGTGGAAACCGGAACTATGTCTCTTTCCTGTTTGACTGCAGACGGCACCAGACATGCTTTGAGGAGGAGGAGGAGGAGGGGGAGGGGGAAGAGGGGGGGCAGCCAAAAGCACACAGACACACAGGAAAAAGGAAACGTGATACAGTACCGGCCCAACCACTCATCTCTACCCAAGAGCAGGTTGGACGGAGAACCAACACTGTGGGGAGAAAACAAAATGTTGGAGCCCAAACCAAAGGACAGAGGTGGATTAGAAGAAGGCATGTGTGGAGGAAGTCTGGAACATTATTGCGAGCAGGATTTCATCAACAACGGCAATAATGTTCTGTCTTAGCATCGGAAACCTGACGACCCTGAGCTGGTGACTTAAAAACCAGACGACAATCTAGTTTTAAACACAGAAATAACAGCGTGCTACATATTTACCACAGGGTGAGTTAGGAAGCTGTTCAGGAAAAACATGCAGAAAAGTGTGGAAGTGATTTTTAAAGACGTCAGTGACGACCTCTGGTTTTAAACTCGGCAGATTGAAGATATAAAACACAAGCAACAGAGAAGTGTAGCAGTGTTTAAAGGGATTATCCAGAGTAAAAATAAGGTTCATTCATGTTTTAGATGATTGTTAGTACATACATATAGTTAACATTAAAATCACACCATTCATTTTCATCGTTTCTGTATAAATGTAGTCTAACTGTCCACTGGACAATGGACTATTATGGTCTTCGTCCTCAGACGTCTTCTGAACCAGAGGTCCATGTGTGTAGATCAGTAACTGTGGACACACTATCTGAGGACATGAAGACCTGAGGACACTTTGTCTTTAGGGTAGGGTTGTCACGATACTAAAATTTCCAACTCGATACCGATACTAAGGATAATACTCGATACTCAATACTAGTTTTGATACTGGAGATGTACCTTTTAAAATTTCCTCCATGGACTGCTAAAAAAAGGTAGTGAGTGCGGGTGCAGAATAAATGCATGTCTATCTCTTGGCAAGTTAAGGTAGGTCTATCTTTTTGCTCAAGCCCTTCTGCAGTGCTAACTGTAAGACTCTTTATGGTCGAGTTATTATGTGCGCGGGCGGCAGCGTATTGCATCATGTGACCACCGCGGACCCCTTGCGGGACTATGGTAAGCCAAAGTGTTCACATAGCCACGCGTTGTCTTTATTATATCACGCGTACCAGAGCGCGTCCTAGAACGCGTGACAGCGCGTCAGTGCGCGTGCTAGAACGCGTTACCGCGTGATATAATAAAGACAACGCGTGGCTATGTGAACACTTTGGCTTGCCATACGGGACTAGCAGCGCGCACGTCAAAAATGATAGGCTGACATGCTCACGGTGGCCTCCGTGGTGGTAACGTGATACTATGCGCTACCGCCTGGCTGCCGCCCGCGCGCATAAACGTTCGACTATATCGAGGCCTTTAAAAGCAAAGTTACATCGGATGGTCCAATCACAGACCTATAGAAATAGTGTATAGGTCTGTGGTCGCACTGGCGTCATCCCGTGTGCTGTTAGAGGCAGCTGGAGAAAAAAAGAGACTTTAACTTACAAGCCGGCATTACGGCTGTGCCAGAGCTGACCGCGTTGATGCCTGTTTACAATTCTTAACGTTACCCGCTACAAAAAAGCGGCAACGCGCCATAAAAACAAAAATCTAATCTTAGTATCTAATTAGATACCAAGGGTCAATATCGATTTAGTATCTAAAATCGATTTTTTTGGACAACCCTACTTTAGGGACCCTCTACTTACTACCACTGAAGTGTGATGTTGTTTAAACTTTATTAGAGTTTGGTGTCAGTGATAAAAACATGTTCTAATCACTTCATGTTAACACAGTTTGGATCAAAACCACAACATCTACATTTGTCAGTGTTCATGTGAATGGTGTGATTTTAATGTTAACTATATGTATGTACTAACAATCATCTAAAAATGAACTTACTTTTACTCCAGATAATCCCTTTAAGGAACATGACAGAAATAATAAACACTATTTGCATTATAATATCTGCAGATTTAAGTTGATATTTCACCTCTTTGGTTCATTTTATCATTTGTGCTTTAATTCTGTATTTTCTCCTTTTTTGAGGAAAAAATAAATAGACGTGTGGTAGTTATGAAAAGAGTAACCCTCAGTATTTATTAGTGTACATAAGCAATTGGATTTCAAACTTAAAACAACTGTATGAAACAGATGTGTTTCCTTAAAATAATTCAACAAAACTGGAGCAAAAGAAGTCACCTCAGATGTTAAAGATATGTGTTGTTACTGGTGTAACTGAAGTTTAGCTCGTCCCTGTACATCAAAAACTACATTTGGGAATTAAAGAAATCCAGGGAATGACATTACTCTGATAATGATGCTCAGTGGGTTTTTTTATTTATTTTTTTTTACTACTAATCAAAGCCAATACTGATGTTATTTTCTGTTTATTTAGTGGTTTGTGTTGATATTTCTCCTCTTTGTGCTAAAAAAACAGGCTAATCTTCAGATGAAAAAAAGCTGCAATTTTGTCAATATATATTTTTCAGACTTTTATCATAATAACTGAATGAGACCAAATTTAACCAATTAAAAAAAAAGACTTTATAATACCTACACACCTCACCATGTATTAACCATGTCTTACCCATTTGTAATTGGTTTGTTAACGTGTGGTTCATTAACACAATTTATCATAAACAAAGGTACATTTAATAATGTAAATATGAAATAATATAACTTGTAATTGTAAACTGTTGTTGTAAATGCTTTAAATGGAACTGTAGTGATCTGTTTTCTTTTACCGAATTGGAGTATATTGTATGGAAATTGTACAACACATTCTACTTTTTAAATTTTTGTTTTGTTGTTTGTTTTTTATTTTATTTTTTTTATTATTATTTCATGTGTCTCGAAATAAATATTAAAAAAAACAAAACATTAATGAATATTTGTAAAATGTGATTCTTTTAACCAGACAAGTGCTTTACAGATAAACATAGAAACTCTTATAAAACACTGCATCTGTCTGTTAAAAAACATCGACTTTTATCTTTGGAAGACACTAGTATGAACCTTTACAAGACATTTATAAATGGTTAATACATAATGAAATGTGTGTAGGTATTTGTGGAGCTGCATTTTATAATAAACATCCAAAATGTAATAACCTTTTAATTTTATTTCCTCATTATATAATAATTTATTCCATTTTTCAGCAGCAGGTGTGACATTAAAACTAAAGGAAACATTCCCAGTGCTTTATGTCTTGGCTGGAAATTAAACATATTATAGATATATTATGGAACTATAAAATGTTGTTTGTTTAACCTTTAGAGTTAATTTCATATTATTTTAACTGTTAGTGGATAAAACAGCTCTGTAAACAAACACAACTTATATTTATTGGTTCATTATTATTTTAAATTGTCCACAAACCTGCATGTGTTGGTTCATTTATTGTTGTTAATGTTTAGAACTATTCTTCATGTGGTTTTGGTTCCAATAAAAAAAATCTGGAATTTCCAGAATATTCTGTTAATTCAACCTTTGAATAGTGTAGTGATAGTAATAGTTAAATACTGATACTAGGATAATACACTAATACTAATAATAGACCTAGCTTTTACAAATACTTTAAAGTTAAATAAAATACAGTTACCAAATAATTAAACTATGCTTTAGAATTATTATGTAATGCACCATGTTATTACATTTTTGAAATCAAAAAGGTCCAAGTATATTTAGTAATAATCTTCTCAACATGTTATAACTTATTACATAATCCAATATAATGTGTTGGGCCAGTTTATGACAAAATAGTGATCTTTTTATGTACAATAGTGATCTTTTTATGTACAATAGTGATCTTTTTATGTACAATAGTGATCTTTTTATGTGTTGGGCCAGTTTATGACAAAATGAAATTAAAAAGTTTTTCTATTTTGGACGTTTATTACAAAATGTAGCTCAACAGCATTATAAAGTGTTACCGAAATAAATAAAAATGTTTAAGAGCCAGTGTCACTGGTGTTGCATCTTATCTTATCATTCTAATAGTAGCCAGAGGTTTGGATCTGAACAAAATTAAAAAGTTTGATGTGAAACTGAAAATGTGATCAATGTCAACAAAGACATTTTAAAATGAGGAGACTTTTACACATTTAAGTCTTTAGCTTCAGTTACTTCCTGTTTTTTTTTTTTTTTTAAACAATTGACATCTGATTCCATCCAAAGTAAAACCACAGCTGAGTTAAATAAATGTTTCTTATATTTGACCGTGTTCACTTAAACTACATTTTAGTCAAGTACTTTTCTATGAATCTAATCAAACATAATAATAGAGGAGAAGCTCCTTGAACCAACACTAGAGTCCTCTTCAGCAGGTGGACTAAAGGCCCAGCTAGCTTAAGTAGGACAACCCCCCCCCCCCCCCCCCCCCCCCGCAGACAAGGTCATGACAGTTCACACACGCACACACTAGTGGCTGTTCACCTCAGATTTGCAGCCAGACTGGACACCTGGCTAGACAGGTCGCTGCTCTGTTTGTCCACACCCCACATGCTGTGGACGAGAGGAGAGAACAACACACTTCAAGGTTCTGGTGTTCATGGTAGCGAAGCCCCAAACACAAAAAACAAAACACTATAATGTTCAGCTTTAATCACAACTACCATCCTGTGTTAAACTGATTATTAACCCTTTCAGTCGCTTTGTTTTACACGACTTTATTTAATGTCTGACGACACGATACATATATTTAAGACACAATGTGTAACAGTGATCTTTTTATGTACAATAGTGATCTTTTTATGTACAATAGTGATCTTTTTATGTACAACAGTGATCTTTTTATGCACAATAGTGATCTTTTTATGTACAATAGTGATCTCTTTATGCACAATAGTGATCTTTTTATGTACAATAGTGATCTTTTTATGCACAACAGTGATCTTTTTATGTACAATAGCGATCTTTTTATGCACAATAGCGATCTTTTTATGCACAATAGTGATCTTTTTATGTACAATAGTGATCTCTTTATGCACAATAGTGATCTTTTTATGCACAATAGTGATCTTTTTATGCACAATAGTGATCTTTTTATGTAAAATAGTGATCTCTTTATGCACAACAGTGATCTTTTTATGCACAATAGTGATCTTTTTATGCACAATAGTGATCTTTTTATGTACAATAGTGATCTCTTTATGCACAATAGTGATCTTTTTATGTACAATAGTGATCTTTTTATGCACAATAGTGATCTTTTTATGTACAATAGTGATCTCTTTATGCACAATAGTGATCTCTTTATGCACAATAGTGATCTCTTTATGCACAATAGTGATCTTTTTATGCACAATAGTGATCTTTTTATGCACAATAGTGATCTTTTTATGCACAATAGTGATCTTTTTATGTACAATAGTGATCTTTTTATGTACAATAGTGATCTTTTTATGCACAATAGTGATCTTTTTATGTACAATAGTGATCTTTTTATGCACAATAGTGATCTTTTTATGTACAATAGTGATCTTTTTATGTACAATAGTGATCTTTTTATGCACAATAGTGATCTTTTTATGTACAATAGTGATCTTTTTATGTACAATAGTGATCTTTTTATGTACAATAGTGATCTTTTTATGCACAATAGTGATCTTTTTATGCACAATAGTGATCTTTTTATGCACAATAGTGATCTTTTTATGTACAATAGTGATCTTTTTATGTACAATAGTGATCTTTTTATGCACAATAGTGATCTTTTTATGTACAATAGTGATCTTTTTATGCACAATAGTGATCTTTTTATGTACAATAGTGATCTTTTTATGTACAATAGTGATCTTTTTATGCACAATAGTGATCTTTTTATGTACAATAGTGATCTTTTTATGTACAATAGTGATCTTTTTATGTACAATAGTGATCTTTTTATGTACAATAGTGATCTTTTATGGGTAATAGTGATGTCTTTGTGTGTGTGAGACCTGTGGTGATGGGTTATCTGCGTTCTTTTCCTGCTGCTGTAAGAAAATTAATTTCCTTGAAAAGGGATTAATAATCCTATCCATCTATCATTATTACTATTATTATTATTATTATTATTATTATTATTCAACATGTAACCAAACTGGAACCAGATCCACATTACATTGAATTTAATAATTTAAGAACTATTTTTGTTTCCTTCCAAATTCTTTTCTCTTTTCTGAGTGATTTATCACCATTTATTATAATAAAATCCTCTCTGTTTTACATTTTTTTTAAGTGAAAATAAGGTATTTTCCTGTATTTCATTTACTAATCCTATAAATCAAGGGTCCCACCAAAGGTTCCAATCCAGCCTGTGGGATGAATGTGCAAAGGTCAATAATTTCACAGTTAAAGCTGTTGAATTCATTTTAGTTGAGGTTCGACATACAGACCAATATTATCTACAGTTAAATAACAGCAGAAGAACCGACAAAAAGAATGACTCTTTTCTTCATGGTTTGAGGTTTACAAGCTCACATTCGGTCTATAAACAATGACAACTTCAATTGTTTTGTCTTCGATTTAGGGCAAAATAAATAAAAATTAAATGCTGAAAGAATTTTACATTTACACACTATCTTACAAACAATAAAATGTAAATGACCAGAAGAAATATTTAAAGAAAACTAAGCACAATTTTAACCATTTTCTGCTTCTGTTATTTAGTCTTTAGCATTTTAGTAGATCTGATGTAGAAATTATTAAAACTGCAATTTGTTTTTCTTAAGAAATTCCAGGTACTTTATACTCTTTACATTTAAATAAATATATGTACTTTATACTCTTTATATTTATATAAATATCTGTACTTTATACTCTTTATATTTAAATAAATATATGTACTTTATACTCTTTACATTTAAATAAATATATGTACTTTATACTCTTTACATTTAAATAAATATATGTACTTTATACTCTTTACATTTAAATAAATATATGTACTTTATACTTTATACTATCTCAATTGTGACTTTTTTCCCCTATTTTTCCTAAATTTTCAGTCCATATCCACAAAACTAAGTACAGTGACTCTATCAAACGCATTATTTACACAGTAAGTCACTTTTAAAGGCTTTATTTTAGATACTTTTTTAGATTTTTCCTGGTTAAATAAGTATTATTTTGTTCATGGCATTAAAACATTTTAAATGCAGTTCTACTTTTGTACTTTATTACAGTCGTGAAATTGTACTTTTTTACTTTGACTTCAGTAAAGGAGTTGAATCAGTAGAATTTTTTTCTCTGTACACCAGAGGTTGTACTTCTGCTTAAGTACAGAATGGGAGTACTTTGAACGCCTCTTATTATGATAGTATGTTACTGGTCTGACCATCTTCAAATTTAATTGGTCTGAATGTGGAACCTGAACCTAGTTTTGCATTTCACAAATTCATCCCAAGGGCTGGACCAGATTTGGCCCCCGGGCCTTATGTTTGACACCTGTGATCTAAAACAAAGACAAAAATGTGGAGCTGGAACATTATTTAAAGGTTATTTTCCTGGTCTGGTCCACTGGAGGCTGATGTAGCACCTGAAAGAAAATGGTTTTGACGCCCTTGATGTAGATATTCATAAAAGCTGAGTCAAGTCAAAGCTTATTTGATCAAAAATGAGGAAAATTAGAGAAAAAAGTGAGTTTTTCAGCAAAATATAACAGTAAGTGAGCATATAAACAAGCACCGTTGTCATTTTTTAATGTGTTTTAGTGTTGAATCAGTGTTACAGAAGATGACGTTCAGCCTCTGAACATCCAAATGGGTCATATCTGATGATGAAAAGCTGAGAAATGACATTTTATCTGAATTATTTAACCCTTCTGATAGGATTAGTGGTTCAGAAGTTGTTAAACATTTTAGATCAGTAGATGCTTTTAGTCATCCGTGGTCGCTTTATGCTTTGAGGGTTGAAGTCCAACAGAAATGGTGATTTGCCAGAGGGTTCATTATACAACTGATGTGTTATGACATTAAAGGCAGAACAGTTTTTATTATTTTAAACGAAAAAACCAGAAAATATCCACATTAGAGTGGGCAACACATTCATTTATCACAGTAATTACCCTTTATAAACATCTTTAAGTCATGTCACGAAGGTTGAAATTTTCTTATCATTTTACTTGTTCATAAACTCAAAAAAAAAAAAAGCACTGCTCACGTGCTCCGTAACAAACTGAAAATTGTTCAGATCGATGTTATGAAGAGGTTGAGATGGTGAGATGCTGGTGAGACATCAATTCACTAAATAACAAATGTGAATTGCTTGCATTTAAGGTTATGGTATGGACGTCATGCAAGCTGACTGTGGAGGTCATTAGTCAAATATTTCAGTCTACTGAGAGTTATTACACCACTCTGCTGGAGACCTCCGCCAACGTCCACGTCCTCCGCAGCGGGACGTGAGTGATGGCCGAGCGTTTCGTGGGAAGAAAAAAAAAAAACAAACCCAACACGATTTAAAGATAAACGCAGAAACAGAAGAACAGACTTACACCAAGTTGCTGAGTGATGCCAGGTTCAGCTGCTGCTGCTGCTGCTGCTGCTGAGTTTGCTGCTGCTGCTGCTGCTGCGGTTGCTGGGAAATGGCCTGCTGCTGTTGCCATGTGGACACGCTGGTTGGCAACAAACCACCAGGTGAAGCCAGAGCGTGTAAAGCAGTGATGTCTGCACTGGTGAGCTGGTACTCTGAAGGATGAGAAGAAGACACATGTGAGCGCTGTGCGTTTGTTAAAGGTTAAATCATTATGATGATTTTCAGAGTGGGAAGTTTGTGGAACTTAAAACATACACTCTTGTTGATTATTTAAATGTAGAGAGATGAGAGCAATGAATCAATCAGATCAAGGAACATTTGTGACTGGAACCATGCATTTCAAACAGCTTATTTATTTTTCCGTTTATATATTTTTGTTTTAGTATGAATGTATGGGTTGTGACTATGGAATGGGGGGGTAGGCAAAAATAAACAACTCTGCTTCAGCCTACTCCTTTTGACATGTCATTATATAAACACTATAACTTGTACTGTTACAAGACATGTCATCTGCTCAAATAAACAAACAAAGGGATTATCTGGAGGAAAAAGAAGGTTCACTCATGTTTTTGATCATTAGGACGACATTGACATTAAAATCACACCATTTGGATGAACATGGACAAATACGATTGTTGTCGTTTTGATCCAAACTGTTAACATGAAGTGATTAGGACATGTGTTCAGAACTTTAGAAGAGTTAGTTTAAAAATAGAGTTTGGTGTCGATGATAAACAACATCACACTTCAGTGGTAGTAAGTAGAGGGTCCCTAAAGACAAAGTGTCCTCAGGTCTTCATGTCCTCAGATAGTGTGTCCACAGTTACTGATCTACACACATGGACCTGTGGGTTCAGAAGACGTCTGAGTAGGAAGTCCGAAATAGTCGATTGACGAGTTAGACATTCTGGAAATTTAGGATTTCATTGCATTCCTTTTTTAAAAACATAGTCCAGTATTTGATTCTAAATATAAATGCAGTTGTATATAACAGTAAAGCTTAGTCTACTGACAGGCTGTTGTTTTTAAAAAATAATACAACAAAATCATGTATTTCCAGAGCGTCTAACTGTCCACTGGACAATGGACTATTATGGTCTTTGTCCTCAGACGTCTTCTGAACCCACAGGTCCATGTGTGTAGATCAGTAACTGTGGACACACTATCTGAGGACATGAAGACCTGAGGACACTTTGTCTTTAGGGACCCTCTACTTACTACCACTGAAGTGTGATGTTGTTTAAACTTTATTAGAGTTTGGTGTCAGTGATAAAAACATGTTCTAATCACTTCATGTTAACACAGTTTGGATCAAAACGACTAAATCGATAAACGAGAATGCGTGTGTGTGTGTGTGTGTGTGTGTCACCTGTGTTGTACGCTGTCGGCATGGCGGAGAACGGCAGCCCTTGTGCCAGGAGGCTCGGTGTGGCGACAGAAACCACCGGTGTGGTGAGCGTTTGTGCCACCTGGGCTCCAGCCGCCAGCCGCTGAGCGTTCTGCCAGAGACGACAACAAGAAGTCAACCACGGCAAAAACAACAAAGACCCCCCCCCTGTCCTACGTGAATGTCCTGCTGAACCTCCAGTTTAAAAAAGTCTGACATGCTGGGAGTAATGACGATGTGTTCATGGGCTGGATTCATAAAGATGTGCTGAGACAAGTAAACCTGAGAGGTGAAGGTTTACCATCAGGACGGTCTTGATGACATGCATCAAAAACACTTTCCATGTTTAGAGGGTGAAACTAAGGATGCATTTTACATTAAAGGCACTTAATCCAGTATTAATAAAGTTATTACAGGGTTAGACACTTTCATTAAAGTTTATTTCTGGTATTTGAGGTTAGTTTTCAAAAGTGCAAGATTTATAACGAAAACCATTCGCTTGACATCCTGCACGGGTTCGGGTACCCGTGGGTGAACCGCAGATTTTCACGAAATGGGTGAAAAATGTTGTGCTGTGTCGGATACGGGTTCGGTTTGGGTCGGACGTGGGTGATCGCGGATCTAATTTGCGGTTCATAGGTTAAAAACTGTTCTTTAGTTTGGACTTGTATAGCTGCCTCCTGTGTGTGTGTGTGTGTGTGTGTGTGTGTGTGAGCTCATGTATAAAACTATTTTTTGAGTTTATTATTTGTCTGCTCCTGTTTAACAACATTTTTATTTGGCTCTGCCTTGGCTATGTCACTGTTCAGTATATTCGTGGTAATACATTTTGTATTTAAGTTTGACATTTTCTTCCGGGTTCGGGTCGGATATCGGGTTCATTTATAGCGGGTCGGTTCGGGTGCG
Source organism: Siphamia tubifer (assembly GCA_020466265.1). NCBI lineage: Eukaryota > Metazoa > Chordata > Actinopteri > Kurtiformes > Apogonidae > Siphamia > Siphamia tubifer. The sequence goes on along the minus strand of CM035793.1, from coordinate 46,771,965 downwards.
GATTTGTAATTTTTTTTTTTCGTCGGAAAACGGGTCGGATACGGGTTTGAACATGACGGGTACGGGCGGTTGCAGTTTGTCCAAATCAGAACCGTGCAGGACTGTGCTTGACATTACCTATAAGACGCACTGACAATGTTTTTTTTTTTTTTTAGGTTTTTCACATATATTTCAAACATACTGGACTATAAGTGAAGTCAAAATGATGAGATAAAAAAGTCAAAAGGAGATTAAAAGTCAAAATTCCCAGTCACTAAGCACAACTAGAATTAATCCATATATAAGGCGCACTGTGGTTTTTAAGTGTACCTTATAGTCCAGATAATACAGTATACTTGTTTTTAATTCATTTAATTTCACTGTGGTGTCAGTATAAACATATTTTATTATTTCTAAAAGACAATGTCTTAGAGTTCATTGTGTTTCCTGAGTCAATATATCCCAAACCCAAAGAGCATCTCAAATAAAAAATGTATGAATGTAGAAATAAATTCTGGATTTATGGGAAAAGTTCTGGTTTAAAGAATCAGTAAAGAATAAGATGATAGAAAGTATGAACATTAATTATGATTTACAATAGAATTCTGCTACAATGGTTCCATAATTTAATGGACTGTGATGCTAATGTATGTTTTGGTTTATATATGTTTAATATAACACCAAGATCAGTTTGGTCACTTTATCAGTGCATCTGAACTGCAAGCCCATTTCATTCTTGTGCACTCTGAAGCCTGAACATTGGGGGAAACAAAACTGATTCTACCTCAAATTTAATTTTCATTACCACTGCAATGATCACTGTTTCATGGTTTGTGTGTTTTCCAGCTACATTTACTTTGTTTTAACTCAGGCCATAACGGTAAATGTATTCTTACCGAACTGTTAAAAACAGACGTTGGGTTCGGTACAGCCCGATACCGAAAAAAATACAGTCACTTTGTTTATGACCATGTGACCATGTTCATATCATGTGGAGGTGACGGTAGAAAAATGACTGGAGGTGGAACAACACAGTTTACTTCTACTTCCTCATACATGTCCATGACGCGCTGATGAGGCGTCTGTGATTGGCTCAGAATGTGTGAAGGAACACTCCCCCCTCCCCTCTGGCTCTGTGTGTGTTTACCATCCCAGAGTAACATCCAGCTAGGTTTGGTGACGTCACTTGTTTTGAAAACGTGCAGTAAAAAAACAGTCTTTATTTCCACAGAGACACATGAACCAGTTTGATCCAACAGTTTTTTACAGTTTGTGCAGCAGCTACTGTGGCGCCGTCTGCTCTAGTAGATGCTAATGCTAATGCTACTGCAGATTCACTGCAATGGGGGAGGGACTTAACCCCAGGTGGGTGGGGCTAAAGTGTCTGGTTTCTCTGTTGTTTTCTATGAATGTCTGTGATGTTTATCTGAGTGGCTTTTTTCTGCTGCTGGAACAAAAACTATTTCTTTGAGACAGGATTAATAAAGTATCTGCATGTCAATTATGTAGTTCCCAAATACCATTATTTTTATTTTATTTAAATGTAATGATAATAGATTTTAAAAAAAAAATTTTTTCTATCTTTAAATGTGATGAGATACTTTGACTAGAAATGAAAAAATACACTTTAATCTAAAATCTAAGATTTAGATTTTTTTTCCCCCAGTGGTTAGTTTAGTAAATATATTCTGCATCTTATCCAGAACTTCTCCAAGAATAATAATATTTCAGAATAAACAAATACTTTGTGTTATAAGACATGCTATGGAGCCAGTCTTCATATATTTAACGTTGCTGCAGAGATTCTAAATTTACGTGCAGTTCATCTCATGTTTCTCCAGTGGATGTCAGTAAAGGTCCTATAAAATGCTGCTCCAGTCACTTCTAAATAATAAACCATGCTTTATGTGTCCATAACTCAACCAGCGGGGGAACAAACCTGCTGCAAGCTCAGAATAAGAACATAATGTCAACCATTTAAATGACAAAATATTCTTTTTTTTTTTTCTACACAGGTGCAACAGACATGCGGCTGAATGTGTGAAACAGTTACCATGAGGTTTTATTACCACACATCTGGCCTGAAAGACACAAATATATTAAAAAAAAAACCAAGCACAATGCTCTGTGTCTGGTTCGGCTGAGTTATGTCACATAGATTAAAAGCAAACTTAGGTCTTTTGTTAAAGAAAAATTAAAGGTCTGCAAACAAAAGGCCAAAAAAGATGCAATCATTCTGGTCTGGAATTACTCTTGTGTTGTGAGACTGATCATTTTTAGAGGAAACATTCTCCCAGAGTTATGACTGTAAGGCTGGATGTACAGAGAGAAGATAGAGCGAGTAGAAAGGCCAGATTCAATTAACTGTCTTTGTGAAGAAGTGAGGAGGAGCGGCGGGGTGAGAGTGATGAAAATGAATCACTCTCCTCTGGAAAATGAGATTCTTGCTCGTAACTTTGAGTGGAATTGTTAAAAAAAAAAAAAAAAAAAAAGAAGGAGGGTGAAATTGAGCAGCAGTGGCAGCACCGAGTAACAACCATCACCCTTCACTGACGATATTCACTTAAAATGTAAAAGATTTCAGAAAAAAAACTATTTAACTTTAGTTTATAATCCTGTCTTTGTATTTATGAGTTTATTTCACACCATCTATAACATTTAAACATTGATTAAACCTCCTACTGTTCCATTTACATTTGATTTTATTTGTCAGAAAACAGAAAATGTACAACTTAAGAGCAACAAGCTTTTATTGTAAAGAACGCTAAATCATTAATTATCAAGAATCCAGAGTGAAATGATTAATCTGATGCCAAGGACATAACTGCATTTTCCACACGATAAGGCACACTGTCCATGAATGGTTTATCATATATAAAAGGTCTACTGGACTATAAGGTGCATTAAAGCAAAGACAAAATTATGAAATAAAAATTAAAATGTGATAAAAAGACAACATTCCCAGTCACTAAACACAACCAGAATTCATTCATATATAAGGTGCACTGTGGTTTTTGGAGAAAATTAAAGTCTTTTAAGTGTGCCTTATAGTCCAGAAAATACAGTATACTTGTTTTTAATTAATTTTATTTCACTGTGGTGTGAGTATAAACATATTTTATTATTTCTAAAAGACAATGTCTTAGAGTTCATTGTGTTTCCTGAGTCAATATATCCCAACCCCAAAGAGCATCTCAAATAAAACACCTTTTTCTGTCCAGGAAGCTTTAATCTAATATTGTTTTAAAGTCTGTAATTAACATTTTGGTTGTTAAAGGTGAGTTATCTGTGACCATCTTTTATTTGAGTTAATTTAATCTGAATGTGAAGGACATTTTACAGAAGAATGACATTTCACACAATAAGAAAAGCAAAAAAAAAAATGTACACAAGGGTTATAATAAAAAAATTTATCTTTGATGCCATTTGTTTTTCTTTCAGATCATCTGTTCCTGATAACAGTAAGAATATCCCTGTTCTACAAAGAAAACTCTTTTACTTATGGATATTTCATTGTGTGAAGTGCCTTTAATGTAATGATTCTAATCCTCTGTGTTGAACGTTTTTGGTGGTGGAAGGTGAAAAATGGAGAATAGTGTCGGTGAACAGGGATCATGCTCAGCAGCGCTTTGCACCGCGAGGCCAAAGTGAAAAAGACACCCATGCTTTCAGTGAGATTTAGATGAAGTCAATGGGGTTCGTTAGAAACCGACAGGATCACTGACGGACAATGCAACAAACCCTACTCCCCCTAAAACACTAGGTGGGTTTACATGGGGTTTTTTATTCCTGTTTAATTCTGAAAAAAAAAAAGTTAATTCTGCTTTAAGATGAACCACGTGAAAACATTAATTCTGAATTAAACTTAATTCCAAATAAAGTCACTGGTTTAGTCCGATGTTAATTCCAAATAAGATCATTCCTGTCCCGTGTAAACGGTTAATTCCACTTTAACATTATTCCCATCGTTCTGCACATGCTCCTGGTCTTAATGCGATTATGTAAGTCATTACACTGTTGGTGACGCACACATTCTGCGCTGCCGACATTCATTTTTCCAGATGGCTGCAAGCGTCGAGTCACGGTGAAATAAAGTATTTGATTGGAGCATTAGAAGAATTAAATATAACGTAATATCTGGTCTTCCATGTTGATATTTGCAACAAAAGCAAAACAGGAAGTCAACGCAATTGTTTAACATTTGTATTCAGACGAAAATTTTATGTAAATGCATTTCGTGACTTGGATTATTCGTTACTTGGGATATTTGTAAATGTAGGTATTTCTGTATTTGATTGGATCATTGGAAGAATTAAATATAGCATAAAGTATCCAGTCTTCCATGTTGATCGTTGCAACTAGGGATGACACACACACACACACACACACACACACACACACACACACTTCACTTGTTTAACACCAGTTTCACTTTGAGGTGCAGCGATGTTATGTTAAAGCTGATTTTAAACCATCACACACAGATAAAACATTAGATGTTCCAGTAAATTCTGCTGCTAAATATGGTGTAAAAACCTTAGTGATGTCACCAGCCTGAGTCAGTTCTGCACAAACTGCTTTAGTCGTAGTCCACCTGTCATGTCATTGTCAGTAGGTCTGTCAGGTTGCCATGGTAACAACTTGTTGTCTCAGTCTCTAGCTGCTCTAGAAGTTCTATGACGTTCTCACGTCATCTTTGTGTTTAGTTTATGTTTTTAGTAAACGTTCTAAACTGGTGTTAAATGGTCGAAGCACATAGATTAACTGAGCTGTGACTTTGATATTAATAAATGTCTTGTATTCTACTGATAATGTTCAAATTCATCATTTTTAAACATATGCTATGGACAGATCACACAGCTTCCTCTTTATAACCTACACTATAATGACTGATGCAGGATGTTGGTTTGTTTTACTGACTGGACAACGTTGATGCGGTCAACCATCAGTCATTGGTTAACATCCCTAGTTGCAATGAAAGCAAAACAGGAAGTGAACGCAATCGTTTTCTTCCGGTAAACGATGAGACGTCACATGGGCATTCCGTCCAATCAGAACCCTCTGTTCCCGCAGCACTTAAAGCCCAATTAACTGGAGCGGAAGAAAACCGTTTCCCATGTAAATGCTTATTCAGAATTAACATGTCCATGTAAACACCAAGGAAATAGCTTTAATTCTGAATTACTTTATTTGGAATAAATTATTGGGAATTAAAAAACACCATGTAAACATACGGAGAGTAAACTGATCACTATTTCTAGGCGTTTTCTTACCACGTAACAGTGTGAGTGTAAAGAGTAAAAATGTTGGAACAACACAGTTATGATCCACATGCAGTCACATGGGAACCACAAACTGAAGACCATCCTAAGAAATGTCAGTGGAGCAAGACCAAAAACAATGACAAGTCTTGTACTGTTTCCATGCTAATAATGTGTCGATAGCATCAACTCATGCGAGTGACCGATGTGGGGAAATTCACCTCGTTTACCAATTCCAGTTCATCCTCTGTCTGCAAAGGGTGGTAACAGAAAGGGTTACAACTTTGATTCTTTACTCAAAAGTAAATACAGCCATGAAAAGTGTCAACAATAACAACACAGCTCACTTGTGTTTGCCATAATATCACTTGTTTGTTTGTTTGTTTGTTTGTTTAGCAGCATTGACCACAAGTTACACAACCATGGCTGCCTCCGGTCAACAAGAGTCCAACACAAAAATAAACAGATTTAATGACCACAAACATCTTCAAACTTATCATGAGACTAAAGAAGAGAGGTTACACTTTACTTCATGGTTAACAACTGACAATTAGGAGTAAAAGTGACAATTATTGACTTTTGTCATTAATCTGTGTTCTATTTTCTAGATTAGCCAATTATAAAAACAAACCCAAAATAAATTTCCCATTTACTAACTTTCTCAACTTTCATCTGTTTTACTGTGAAATAAATTTAACTTGTTGTATTTTCAGGTGGAAATCTACATGGTCTAATATTTAAGATCCTAATAACCTTGGAAGTGAAGTCAGTAAATTGACATATTTTACTTCAAAACTTTCACCATAGTGTGTGATTAATAGAAAAATTTAGTTTTGTTTTTTTTTCATTAACTGACTGGTCATGAAGCTCTATTAACAACCACAAACTACCAGAGTGTACAATAATTTAAAAGGTTTTAATGAACACATTCTAACTGGTTGGTATTTTACAGCAGAGGTCTTAGACCCTGGTCCTCAGGTCACATTGTCCTGCATCTTTTAAGCCTCATTTATTCCTCCGGAACAGAACAAAATCCCTCTCTCCGTTCCTGACGTTGCTCCCAGAGCTGGTGTTCATGCCTCTGTCCATATTATGGATGTTGTGTTTGAAATCCTCTAGGGGGCGCTAATGAGTCACATTGCCGAGGGTTCAAGAAACATGTTGTCTATTGCAGTGTTTCCCAACCCTGGTCCTCAAGGCACACTGTCCTGCATGTTTTAGATGTTTCTCTCTCTAACCACACCTGATTCAAATAATCAGCCTATCATCTAGCTCTGCAGAAGACTGATAATGACTGTTAGGTGTGTTCAAAGAGGGTAACATCTAAAACATGCAGGACAGTGTGCCTCGAGGACCAGGGTTGGGAAACACTGGTCTATTGAAGCGGTGATTTTGATGTATTTACTGTGGAGGCAAGAAAAACTGAGCAGAAATAGACGCACAAGACGGTGGAGTGTGTGTCCACTTAATACAAGGAGGACAGTTGATGGTCAATTGGTGTCATTGGTTCTACTGATGAGTCACATGGATGACGAGAAACATTTTCAGTATTTCAGGATGACAGTTGATACCCTTCATCCCACATCAAGCATGTCAATGTCCTAGTGCAGGGGTGTCAAACTGTGGTCCTCGAGGGCCGGTGTCCTGCATGTTTTAGATGTTTCCCTCTTCCATTCCACCTGGAGGTCATTACATCATTATCAGTCTGATGAGGAGCTGATTATTAACTCTTTAAATGTCAGTGCTGATGTGTTATGAATGGATGATTTAGTTTAAATATTCAGAAAAATTCAACCATTTTCCTTTTAGTTTTGTGCATGGACAAGGTGGCAAAAAGCAAGAGTTTTTTATTTTTATTTTATTTAAACCTTTTTTAAAGGCAGAATTAAAATTGCTGGGGCCAAATTTCAATAGTAGTTTTCTTCTTTAGTAATTTTTTAAAACATTTTTCCACATTTGTCATTTTGTAAATATTAGTTTTTGTTGCTCATTTTGTTTTTTCTACATTTTGTTTAGTTATTATTGTAGTATTTTTCTTTGATTTTCTGCCATTTGTGTCTTTACTTTGCTCATGTTACCAATTATTTAGTTAGTTCTCAGGAGTTAAAGGGTTAAACTGAATCACATGGAAGAAGGAAATATGTAAAACATGCAGGACACCGGCCCTCGAGGACTGGAGTTTGACACCTGTGTCCTAGTGGGAACCTTCTTTGTGGGTGGTTCACCAGAGGTCACCAGAGTTCACCAGAGGTCACCAGAGGTCACCAGATTGCTAAAGTCTTGACCAATGGACAAACTGATGAATTAAATTAGGGAGGGAATAAATTAGGCTTTAATAATCAGCTCCTCCTCATCATCATCATCATCATCATCATCATCATCATCTCTGCAGAAGACTGATAATGATGTAATGTCTTCCAGGTGTGATGGAAGAGGGAACCTTCTAAAACATGCAGGACACCGGCCCTCCAGGACCACAGTTTGACACATCTGATTTACAATGACCACAGGTTGAACAACACTGTTTGTCTTTGGAGTCATTTATGCGTCGTCATGTGGAGAGATTCTATTTGTTTTTAAATGTGGAAGGAAAATATCCGAGTCTGTGAGGGTGGACGGAGCACAAGTCGAAGCTTTTTTCACATTTATTTTGCATATTCATCAATAGCTGAATGAAATTAACAGATATTTTTCATCATCATTTATGAGATTTTTTTTAAGGTTGTTATCTCACCAAACTTCCTTCTGTTCTGGTAATACAGTCATTATCAGGAATGTCTTCATATATTTCATTAGTAATGTATTTGTATATTTGACTTATTTATGTCAAATCTGCCTCGTGTGGTTTTTTTTATTCATATTCAATTCAATACCAATAAATGTCTCTTTATTCCTCTTCATTAAATGGAATTAATGTGAATAATTAAACTATTCAACAGCTCTTCTGTCTTCATGATACATCTTTGGAGCCGTTCAGGCATATGTACCTTTGCTCTATCGGTACTTTTGTGGTATTTACCATTTCTATAGACCTTTAAACATAGCATTATTTAATGTGGGAGCAAAGTGTACGAGAAATCACAGTATTTCAGGTGTTAGTGGAAACCTGCCGATGCATCACACCCAGGGTGTCAACAAGTATCAGACATTTTAAGTGAATGCTTTTCAAGGTCATTATTAACAGAATTAACATTATTATATTATGGAAGCACTGCAGGTAAACATGAAGGTAAGTATGTGATCATGTGATGTAGCTTTGGAAATAATTATTAAACCACCTACTAAACATCAACATGACCTTTTGATTTTCTGTTCTTGGAACATTCATTATTTCTAGACTTTTAATCAATATCAGCAGTTTGTATTCATTTATCTGTGACCTGTTATCCATTTTATTTCTGTATTAAACTTGTCTTTTTTCCCCCAGATTTTTTTACTTAAAACACTGACAAAAAATGTTTCCTTTATAACATAAAAATAATTACTTCCAAAAGCTGAAGGTTAATTATTTAGCTACAGTGATACTTCTACTTATAAATTCATTTGTTCCAGAAGTGTTTTTGTACCTTCAATTTTTCGTAAATAGAGTTTTTACACGTAAAAGACCCCAAATACTACCCCCTAAACCTTTAAAAATTTGAAAAATTTACCAATTTGTATCAAATATGTGTTAAAAGTAAAAGAAAATGTAGATTTATATTTGGACATCATGGACATTTTTTCGGGGTGTTTTTTTTTAGGTTTCACCAGCATGTCTTTTGTTCGTGCTGGTGGAGTGATGGAGGCCTCCTTTTTTATCTCCTGTTTCATTTCTGTTGGTGGACGACAGTCACTTTCTTTGACCTTGTGGTGGTGGTGGTGGGGGGGGGGACTCGGGGGGCATCGTGGGTAGCTCCCTGTTAGCCAATGGGATGATACGTACAGTACGTGCATGACGCATTCACATACATTATGTACTAGGGCATTAACAACTTCAGTGTTTTTTTAAGTTGACTTATCCATCAATAAAGTTGAGTCGACGGGTCGTGATGACATCATCACATTTTCTGCGGAGACACACGTCTGTCCAGCAATGAACAACTGGTATTAAAGTTCACTGCAAGGTAACAATGTCCACTGACAAGACACAAGCATCAACATTTTAACCCCAAATAAACAAAGGCTAACGTTAGCAAAGCGTTTTCTGTTAAATTTACCTGAACATCATTAGGTTGAACACATGTTCGGATTTAATCTGGACCCACGGGTCTAAAACCGGACCCAGACTGATGTGTGACAGACCTGCAGACAGTCCAGGTCTGGTTTAGAGCAGTCAGTCCAGATAAAATATGGACATATGGTCACCCTACATAAAGTACAAAAAGTTTAAATCGGCGCCTGCCAAGACGCACACCAGACTGTCTACATCATGTTTGGAAAAAAAAACAACAGAGTGCGTTGTCTTAATTCAAGTCAGTTTAGTTTAGTCAGACCCACCGCCTCCTGTTGTACCTGCAGCAGCCATGTCTGCTCTGTGTTTATGTGCTGAGGGAGGGAAAGGGAAACGTGAGACTTTATTGACTCTTCCAAATTTAAGTCGACTTGTGCTACAGGAGTCAACATGTTAATGCCCTAGTACGTACAGTAATGTATATATTATTTATGTCTCAGCGCTTTTGGTTTCCTTTCGTAAATACAATTGTTTTTCATATTCAGAGACGAAAAATTGAGGTAAAGGTTTTTTGTTACTTGGTTTATTCGTTAGCTGGGTCTTTGGTAAGTAGAGGTACCACTGTATATAGATTCTGTCAATAGGTAAATAAAGTTGTGTTACTGTTATTGTGTTATTGTGTTGTGTTATAATGTTAATCTTAACATTATTTATTTCATGTGTGCCTTATGTCCTCTCTTATATTATATAATATATATATATATATATATATATATATATATATATATATATATATATATATATATATATATTTCTTTTATTATATCCTCTATTTTTTAAATCTTTTTTATTCTTCTATTTGAAACCTAGAGCTGCTACTCAGACTTTCGTTATGCCTGCATAATGACAATAAAGATTCTTGATTGAAGTTATTAAGTGAAAACACAGCATTAGGTTCATGAAAAGGTGTTAAAAGTGTTAAAGCTTTGACACATACGGGGAATTAAACAAATACAAGCCTGATCTCACGATGGATGTGACATTCTTTCAAATGTTTATTAATAAATTCACAGTTAAGGCTGTTTAGTGACCATTACAGCCTCATGTTTATCATTTAAAATTTAAGGCATTTTAAGAACCTGCAGACACCCTGTAAAACTTCACTATCTTTGCCAAAATAAACAGTGAGATACCAGGCCTGGAGTGTTGAGCATAAACACTCCAGGTCTTCGTTAAAAACACAAAATGATGGCAGACGTATCTGCCAGTGTTTGTTCTGGTCTTTCATTTCAAACTGATAAAAATCTGTGTTCCTTGGTTTTTCATATCAGGTGAGGTCGTCTGTTGCTCAGTAAACATAGTATTATTTCCCTGCATTAAGTAAAAAAACCTTAACTGATCGGACCTGGGTGGCTCAGGATCGGTTCTGTTAAGCTCACCATCTGCATGAGGCTCTTCCCGCCCTGCGAGGTGATGACTCGGAGGTCTGGCTTGCGGCTGTTGACCATCTGGGGGCTGGGAGGTGGGGGTGGAGACTTGGCCGGAACTACTTTCCCCAGACTGTTGCCGTTGGAGACGGTGAGGAGGCCTGGGGAGGCCCTGGCACTGGTGTATCCATTAGCTGCAGGGAAACAGAGGTGCCAAAGGATGGAAATCAATAGAAAAAAAAAATCTTACAGGTGAATGAAGACAGCGGGAAGTGGAGAATGTGCACGAAAATAATCCCCCGAAGCTGTCGTTGCCTGTAAGACTATTCTGAGAGCCTCCAATTTAAAGGTATGTCATCGTTGACAGAATAAAGGTCTGTGTAAAGAGTGATGTAAAGAAAAAAAAATCCTCTGTAATGAGATTTAAATAGACGCTGCCAAAATCCTTTTGTGTGCTTACTGGGAGAAAGTGTCAAGTTTAATTTATTCCTTTTGATGCATTCTTAAGAAATGTCTCCTTGTAAAGCCCTCTACATCCTCTAAATCTGCTACATCCTTACAAATAATACTTAGTGTATGTGTTGAGCTAAAGGACTTGAAAAGGCTTTTTTTTTTCTCCCTCCTTTTCCTAAACACTGACTCTTAAACATATGCAACATAGTTATTTTAAAGCAAACCTAAGGTGAGAAAATAAAAAAGGCCAAAGTTATGTAAGTTTCCAAAGAGCTGGGAAACCCTCATACTGGATCTGCTATTGTTTTTACTGATGGATTCACCCAAATCCTCCAAAGCATCACAGAAGGTGCAGAGGAGACAATTTGGAAGAAATAATGAAATATAAAAAATACCAGACAGCAACACAGGAGGCATGAGGAAAGAAAGAAAGACAGACAGACAGACAGAAAGCACAGGTTACAAGGACTGAAAGGAGAAGTACTTACGGACTGGACTTGGGCATCCTCCGTTTGAATTATTCAGGTCTCCTCCAAGAAGAGCACCTATTTAAAAAAAAAAAAAAAAAAAAAAAAAAAAAAAAAAAAGAGGATTTAAAAGAATGGAGTTTGATGTCACAATGTCAGCATTTCTACATGTGTGAGTTTGATTATGAGGCTCATGAAGGTATAGGTTTATTATGGGATGTTATTATCTTTGCTCAGTTACTGTTGGTTGATCAGTGGTACAGACCTCACACTTTAGCTCATACATTTGTATGTTACACTGTGTCTGTTTTCAGTTTAAAAACAAAGCTAACAAAGCTAGAACGTAAACTATCAGTGAATGTAACATGTGAAAGTCATACAACAATGGGTTTTAACCACCTGTCAACAGATGGTCCAAAAACTTCCTCCCAAAATGTAAGACTGAATGGCTACTGAAGTCTTTTCTACCAGCAGCAATTAGACTTTTAAATGTGCAATAATGATATTTTTAATGTATAATTGTGATCTTATGGGTAATAGTGCCCTTTGGGATAAATAAAGTATTTTGAATTGAATTGAATAGTGAGCTCTATGTGTGTGTGTGCGCATATATATATATATATATATATATATATATATATATATATATATATATATATATATATATATATATATATATATATATATATGTATGTATGTGTGTGTGTATGTGTGTGTGTGTGTGTGTGTGTGTGTGTGTGATGGACTTCCAAGTGTTTTTTTCTGCTGCTGTAAGAAAAGCAATTTCCTTGAAAAGGGATTAATAAAGTATCCATCTGTGGGTTTTATTTAAAAAAAGAAAACGTTAAGATTCCATAATACAGATTTGTGTAAACAGTATATTTTATTCAATGAGTGATAAAACCTCTGGATACGTAGTGTTGATTCGTTCGTGGTTTTAGTGTATTGTCATACCAGACTTTCTGCTAATGTTGAGTTCAGTAAAATCCATACTACAATAAACTAAAGACAATGTACTAAAATTACTCGCTCAAGTCAACAATGTGCACAAATGTTCAGAAATGTTGAATTTCCAGAACTGAAAGAAAAAAAATGACCATTTGATTAAAAACTTCCACTGAAACTGAAACTGATCATTCAGTGTTTTTCAACCTTGGGTTTGGGACCCCCAAGTGGTGTTGTCTGGAATTCAAATGGGGTCACATGAAATGTTTAATAATTGCTAAAAAAATTATAAAAACTTTGCTTTGAGAGAAACAATCCTAATCCATAACAGACTGTGAATGTTCCTTTTCAGATGCTGCAGCTCTTTCATCATTAATAATTGTTCAGTATTAATTGTAACTTTGTAAATACAAGCTAGACTGAAAGTACATTTCCTGATGAAGGGAAATAAAATTCTCCATGTGTGCAACATCTCGGCCAATCACTGAGTCTCATTAACTGGTTGAAACCTGTCAGAGAAAAGAAAGCTCTTGCTTCGTCAGCTCACACGCGGCGCTTCAGTCACTTCGCTTTTTAAACATGAGTCACACTGAGAGGTCAAGCGATGTCATGTATGACTCTATACTTCACCGTGATTGGTCGACCAGTTTCAGGGAAATCTAACCAAAAGTTACACTGAGCGAAACTAGACTACTACAGTAGAACATTAGATTTGCTGCTGTAGTAGTCTGGCACAGCTAGGCTAGCAAAGTATTTCATGACAAAAAAATTTATTTTAGCCAAAAAAACAAAAAAAAACAAAAAAAACCCAGCTTGTTTTGAATGTCTGGGGTCACCAGAATTTTTTTTAATGTCAAAATGGGTTCACAAGCCAAAAAAGGGTGGATGACTGCTTTTATTTTGACATTAAATAATTTCGCTGCTCCTAAACAGTTTCCGCTACGCTTCAAAGAACAGTTTCTTCATTCTTCCACAAAAGGAAATCCATAGTAATCTAAATTTGAAGGTAATTTGCACCACAGTGATTAGTATTTGGGTCATGAGCTATAAGCAGCAATAATTTGAATCTAAAACTTAAGTTTTTAGTAGAAGAGGAGTGCAGTAAATGTCACACTCTGTAGATTAGTCCAGAGCAAAGGAATGTGCTCTGTTCCCTGGAGGAATGAGGTGGCTCATTACACAGAATGATAAGGAGCTACATACAGTGTCTACGAAAAGTCTGTGGGTTTTTTTCTTCTTTTTTTTAAACGGTGAGTAACCACCGATTACACAATGTAGAAAACCTCAAGATCCTTCCAGTGAAAAGAGATGTATTTTAAAGAAAGAACAAAAATGAGTCAGTGAAAAGGAGCCACATTTCTGACTGCTCTCATACGATTCTGTAAGCGTGTCAGAAATATCTCTGAGGTTTACCGTCTGTTCTGCATTAGCCTACAGACGACATCACACTCACCTGCACTGGCTGGTCGCTGTGGCAACCCAGGAGACACCGTGTTTCTCTGAAGAGCTGGTTGCTGTGGTGACAGGAGGTGGGTATCCGTAAGCGTTGATGATGTTACATAGGAGGTAGTTACCAGTGCGTTGCCAGGGTTACTGAATTGCAGTGTGCTTTGATTGGACGCCTGGACTGTGACCGGCATGGAGAACGTCTGAGGTGGAGCTGTGGACTGCTGCAAAGTGGAACCAGAGGTTTAGCTACAACTGTGAAAGATGATCAGCTTCTATCACAACCAGTAGCAGGCATTATCTTCCTCACTTAACGTGTTATAACAGTGGTTTTATTTCTGTCATTAACCCATAAAGATCCAGTGCTATTTTGGTGGCACATGTCAAATTAATGTTTCTACATGTAACCTTTTCCACCACCATTAATTAGAAAATTATCCTCCAAACTGAGTTTTTCAGTGAACATCAGGTCTTTTTCAATGTTTCATTTACTGATCGTGTAAATCAGGGGTGTCAAACTGCGGTCCCCGGGGGCCGGTGTCCTGCATGTTTTAGATGTTCCCCTCTTCCATTCCACCTGGAGGTCATTACATCATTATCAGTCTGATGAGGAACTGATTATTAACTCTTTAAGTGTCAGTGCTGATTCTGAATGAATGATTTAGTTTAAATATTTAGAAAAATTCAACTATTTTCCTTTTAGTTTTGTGCATGGACAAGGTGCCAAAAAGCAAGTTTTATTTTATTTAAAACATTTTTAAAGGCAAAATTTAAATTGCTGGGACCAAATTTCAATACTAGTTTTCTTCTTTTGTAATTTTTTTGTCAAAATTTTCCACATTATTTGTGATTTTGTAAATATTTATTCGTTTTTGTTGCTCATTTTGTTTATTTTTCTACATTTAGGTTTTTTTTTTTAATGTTAGTATTGTTCTTTGATTTTCTACCATTTGTGTCTTTACTTTGCTCATGTTACCAGTTATTTTGTTAGTTCTCAGGAGTTAAAGGGTTAAACTGAATCACATGGAAGAAGGAAATATCTAAAACATGCAGGACACCGGCCCTCGAGGACTGGAGTTTGACACCTGTGCTGTAAATGTTCATACTTCTACTTAATAATAATGGACTGGCTGTCTATAGCGCTTCTCAAGGCACCCAAAGCACTTTTACATTCACTCTCACATGCTCGCTGTGGTGGTGGTAAACTACATATGTATCCACAGTTGTCCTGGGGCGGACTGACAACGCCTACGGTCCCTCTGACCACCATCAAACGTTCATACACCAGTAGGAATCGAACCGCCAACCCTTCGGGTTAATGGAAGACCTGCTCCATCAACTGAGCCATGGCCGCCTCGAATGTATGAAGGTCAGGACAAATGTAGAATCCAGATGTAGTTCGGTTGAGGGTGTGAAACTATGGAATGGACTTGTAGACAAATTTAAGTTGCTCAAATGTCTGACAAAGTTTTAAAAAATGTCTTGCGTCTAAGACCATGTTGGAATATTAAGTGGAGATGTTAGATGTGTTTTTGTCGTTATTGACTCTTTTAGGATGAGGATGGCGGATGATGAACACATCAGTATAATGTAAACAGTCAGTGTGTCAAAAGTTAAATTAATTTTGAGGTTTATTATGCAAGAAACTTAGGAAACTGAAGAAAAAGAGACTTTTTCCAATTCAATATATAATTAAGTGAACATAAACAAGTGTCTCCATCCACTGTTATTGATCCATGGGTTTTACTGCTGTAGAAAATGATGGGCTGTAACATCCAAATGGGTCATATGTGATGACCCTGAAAACACCATTACTTACATTGGTGGATCACCAACTATTTAACTTTTTATATCAGTAAATGACACTGGTCACCAGTGGATGATTGGGTCTTTATGAGTTAAACTCTTATTTCATGCTTTATCATTTTAATTTTCTTCTGTTTTTGTGTAAAGCACCTGGAGTTGTCCTGTACATGAAATGTGCTATACAAATAAATTTTCCTTGCCTTTATATTTTCCCAAGGCAGATTGAACAATCTTATCAGAACTTTAATGATGGCGTACAGGAAAAAAAAAACAACTATCCGAACAGTACTAAATAAACCCTTGGAATTATTCTCTGATATTTTAAATAGCAGGGTGACATGGTAGCAGTGAGTATATTTATTTTGATGATGGTGCTTTTCCATCTAAATCCAACCCAAATTGTAACTCAATTTTAATAAATTTGAAATTAAATAAAATTGTATACATTTCAATCTTGCTTTTGCCCATAAGTAGGTGGGACAGGCTCCAGTGACCTCTGTGACCCTTGTGAAGATAAAGCAGGTTCAGATAATGAATGTTTTGGTCCATTTTTGTTGGTTAGTTCTTCATCATCCTCATGGTTTGACATTTTTTCCAGATAGTATTTAATAGAACAACATACAACCTCCACTGAGGATCAAATGTTTCCCCACATAGATGTAACCCTGTCCCTGACCCAGAATGTTTTTCATTCTGTCCAAATAACTGAAGCTTTTGCCTCTTAGACAAAAGGCTGAATCTCAATTTCACCTTTTCAAACGGAGCTATAAGGGTTAGGGTTGAAAATCACCCCCTATGAATTGGGACACCTTTCAACACTGGCCCTGCAGTGTGATTCCTGTTCCATCTATGATCGAGCAAACATCTACTTTTTCAGCATCTTGATAACAAATGATGCTAAATAAATAACTAGCACAGAAAACAATCCAGACATGTGGTTTTCATTAACCGTAGACTACCCACATGAAATTTAATAAATAAATAAAAAATAAGAGCAAAATGCAGACAACTTAGAAAAAGGAAATAAAGAAAAATAATAAAATAAGGGAAACAATAAACAACAAAAAAACTCTATTTGTTACCTACTTTCCTATCTGCTCATTTGTTTTTAGTTGTTTTTTGTATATATGTCTATGTTTAGTACTTCAGTTATTGATTATTGGTATTGTTATTATTGTTATTATTTTATTTATCATCATTTTTGTACTATGCACTATATTACTATAAGATGAATTTAGGTTATTGGGGAAGTTAAGAAGGGGTAGAATTAAATAAGCTTATGCTTCATCCTACTCCTTTTCGGACATGTCATTGTTATTATTATTGTTGTATTGATTATTGTTGCACTTTGCACATGTTCAAAATAAATCATTCAAATCAAATCAAATACCTCCTATGTGAAATTTAATGACATACTTCAAAAAAATAGCAAAATATAATGCTTTTTAAGACCATAAAAACAGATATTGTAAATAAGACTTTTTAAGGATCCGCAGAGACCCTGAAAAACCGTTAATAACAGTGAAAATACTACATTCGTGTACTTCTTTCGTAGTTGCCGCCAGTTTTAAAAGGATTCACATTGTATTCTGGGAAATTTCTCGTACCCCTCCATTTGGAATCTGTCTCTGGAAAACCTGGATTTGAAGGAGTATAAAGCCCTTCCCCTTCCCCCTATGTCTCTGCCTTAACATGAACTGAGACCCCCCCCCCCCCTACCCATACATGTGGACGAACAAAACAGAGGTGAAGGAGTGAAATGACATTGAGCCTAAACCTCAGCTTTGGGGCTTTTATTACACGGTTGTTTCCATCTAATTATTCACCTTACCTTTGTCAGTAACTGAGAAAATAAAACACTTGTCTGTCAGACGGACAACAACTCTGTCAGGTTGTCATGGTAACAACTGATTTTAAACCATCACACACAGATAAAACATTAGATGTTCCAGTAAATTCTGCTGCTAAATATGGTGTAAAAACCTTAGTGATGTCACCAGCCTGAGTCAGTTCTGCACAAACTGCTTTAGTCGTAGTCCACCTGTCATGTCATTGTCAGTAGGTCTGTCAGATGGATAACACAACTCAGCCACAGCGCTGTCAGGTTGCCATGGTAACAACTTGTTGTCTCAGTCTCTAGCTGCTCTAGAAGTTCTATGACGTTCTCACGTCATCTTTGTGTTTAGTTTATGTTTTTAGTAAACGTTCTAAACTGGTGTTAAATGGTCGAAGCACATAGATTAACTGAGCTGTGACTTTGATATTAATAAATGTCTTGTATTCTACTGATAATGTTCAAATTCATCATTTTTAAACATATGCTATGGACAGATCACACAACTTCCTCTTTATAACCTACACTATAATGACTGATGCAGGATGTTGGTTTTCTTTTGTTTTTTTAACCGACTACAGAAAATTATGACTAGACAACGTTGATGCAGTCAACCATTGGTCAAAATCCCTAGTATGTAGTTTACCACCACCAAAGGGTGCATGCGAGAGTGAATGAATAATGGCTCACTAATGGGAAGTGCATTGAGTGGCCAAAAAAAAAAAAAAAAAAAACGCCAAATAAATCCAATCCATTATTTATTATTATTACATTCATACAAAAACTGCCAAATGTTGAAAGATAAAAGACATGTTGCTTTTCTAAAGGGTTGAGCTTCATTTTCAGTCATTATTATCCACATTAGATAACAGCATAAGCCTTTTGAAATCCTTCCAAACAGTTTGAAAACTTTCATTTGTCATCAGCGCCACAGCCACTGCTGTCTTGAACCGGGGAAATCGTCTGAATAAATACACGAATGCACAAAGAAATGTTGCATATCAGATCAAATGACAGAAATGTCAGTTCACATAGGCCAAACATTACAACAGGATGCTCAGTCTAATGGCTTTGGTCATTTACAGTGGAAGTTTTACTTTACAAAACACAAATCTCTTCAGTTTCCATGGGATTAAACTCACAGACTACCTCTGCAGTTATTACAAATGACCTGAGATTCAGAGGTAATACTACTAGCCCAATGTCAACAAGGATTAACCCTTTAAACTTTCACTCAATATCACCTACATTTCTTAATAAGGTAAGAGGTTAAGATCTGCTGTTTGTCATTTGTTTTTTCAACAAATGTGGAAACAGGTTTGATTTTCGATTTCCAAGCAAATTTTGAATAGTGTTTTGGACCAAAAGTCACATCCATAGCAAAAGACATGATGCCATTAAACACAGTGGCTTCAATCTATATATTTATATGTTTAGCATAACTCGAAAAACAATGTTTATATACCAGGAACCTTTATTATCTGTAAGAGCCAATGTTAATGTTGTATGCTGTATACCTCAGAAACCTCAAGACTGTTAAGTATTGCAATGTTTGCAATATTTTTCCATTTTTTTTTGCAGTTTAGTGAAAATGTATAGCTTATTTAATTTGCTGCATTATTTATTTCATATCTTAATAAAATAAATCAAACCAATCTGTAGTTACTTTATTTTTCAGTACAGATGCAATAAAATTGTCAGTTTAAAAACAATATTTAAAAAAATCATGATAATAATCGAGATCGGATGATATAAAAAACTTAATCATGATAATTTTTTTGCCATATCTCCCATCTCTATCTCAGTCTTGAAGCACTCGTACAGAAAATGAAGCCAGAGCTTGGCCAGCACTATTAGTTATATTAGGATGTAAAGTTAATTGGAAAACAGTTTGGTCACCAACATAAATGTAACATTAGCCATATATACATGTTAACTGGGGCTGTTCTGTAAGAGTGGGGGTGTTTTGGGGGGGGGACTGGATAAGGTGTGTGTGTGTGTGTGTGTGTGTGTGTATCCGAGACCCTCAGGAACAAGCGTGGTGTGCGTCAGTATTCTGGAGGCGTGGCTTTGAGAGGATGTCTAAAGAAAGGGGTTTGGAATTTTGAGTTTTGCGTTTTTAAAATGTAGCTGCTTCGAAACATTTTTTCTAACATCTCGTCCCCCCACCTTTAATGTTGTATTGAACCATCAGTCCAGAAGGAGTTTTGAGCCCTTCCTTCACATTGTCATTTCTTTGTCTTATCTCGTCCAGCTGTGCGTAAACAGTGCTTTGTATTACATTTCCTCCTCTTTAACCTATGAAGATGACCCCAACCTATAGATTACTTACTCCGTAGCGTTTGAAGAGAACATCTAGGTCCTCGGTGGTCTTACGGTACTTGTCATCATTTAAGGGACTTTGGTCAATGGAGTCCTCACCATCCGGCTCTGGACTGTCACAACCGTTGAAGCCTTTCTTTCTCAAAGTCTATAGAAATAAAGAAGGAAACCAGTCAGTATTGTTTCTAGAAATTCTCAGCATGTTGAACTTCCTTTGTATATGAAAATCACTATATAAATAAGCCTGCTTTGCTTTACAGTGTGTACAGTGCTTACATTTAATAGAACTTTTTGGAGATGGACAGGATAAGACAGACAGACAGACAGACAGACAGACAGACAGACAGACAGACAGACAGACATACTTCATTCATCCCCAATTGGAAAATTTAGTTGTTGCATCAGTTCAGACATTAGCAGTTGTGCTTGTATTGTATCAGATCAAGGACATGAAATGTTAAATATATCTACAAGAATTAAATACAGACGCATTTGATTATATACAAAATAAAGTGGAAATAATAATATGGAAGTACAATAATAATTAGTAGTGTAATAATAATAATACATTTTATTTGTATAGCGCTTTTCTGGATGCTCAAAGACACTTTACATTAGTGAAAATAAATAAATAAACTAAACAAAAAAGCAGTACATTCAAAGACATTTTAAAATAGTACAAAAAAAAAAATCAGAAAAGCAGTACACATGAGACAATTACATGACACAGGACAGACATGAGGACACTAAATGACACAGCACATTAATCACACATACAATATATGTGTACTTTAAACCGTTACAAGTTAAACAGTTCCCTAAGTGAGTAATGTTATCGAAGACAATATAATCTGTGACAGATTAACCTAAGAGCACAAAAAATGCCAGTTACAACAGTCACTCATTGTTATGAGTTGAACATGTATCAGGTTAAGTCGAATTTCAGACCAAAGCTGTGACGAAAACACAAAACAAATGTGAAATGACTGTCATGTAAATATGCTGATAGTAAAATGGCAATAATTTATTACGTATTACATGGATTTAGTCATTGCTATAAACTTTTGTACAGTTAATAATGCAGTCATTACATGATCTAAAAAGCACAGAAGGATCAATAAGATTATTGACAGATTATTGATCCTGAAGGAAATTCAAATTACACTAGAAAACATTTAAGACCCATCAATCTGAATTTGAGATGATTTGACAAATACTTTTGTAAATGTGGACACTGAGCATCATAAACACCATTACTGGCTGAAATCAGTCGCACAAAGTAGAGAAAGGCAAACTCACATATACATCAAATGACTCCTAATAAGGCTGTGAGACCATGGAGAGGTGCGTGGTTTGTGGCTGCGGGTCAAATATGTTTGAAAACATTCTAAGAAATGTCATGTAGTCATGTATTTATTGGCTTAATGACTCTGATTTGATTTGAAGGATTTATTTCGAACATGTGCAAAGTGCAACAATAATCAATACAACAATAATAATAATAACAATGACATGTCCGAAAAAGCAGTAGGATGAAGCATAAGTTTATTTAATTCTACCCCTTCTTCACTTCCCCAATAACCTAAATTCATCTTATAGTAATATAGTGCATAGTACAAAAATGATGATAAATAATAACAACAACAATACCAATAATCAATAACTGAAGTACTAAACATAGACATATATACAAAAAACAAAAAAAACAAACAAACCACTAAAACAAATGAGCAGATAGGAAAGTAGGTAACAAATAGAGGTTTTTTTTGTTGTTTGTTTTCTTTTTTCCTCCCTTCCTTTTCCCTTTTTTCTTCTTCCCTTCTTTTTTTTTTTTTTCTTTCCCCTTTCTAAGTTGTCTGCATTTTGCTCTTATTTTTTATTTTATTTTTCTAATCATTCACTTATTAGAAAAATAAAAATGAAATCATCTTCAGGTTACAAAACATACGTCTCAATAATACGCATTACTAACCTCAGATGTAGAAAGACTGAAACTGTCGTCTTTTGGTAGGATACTGATTTATACGAGTTTATAATCCTGTTTTTCTATTATGCTTTGGTATTATCCTACGTCATAGGTGTCAAACATAAGACCCAGGGGCCAAATCAGGACCGCCAACGTGTCCCTTGGGATGAATTTGTGAAATTCAAAAATAGACATTAAGATATTAATTTTAGTTCAGGTTCCACATTCACATCAATTCAATCTGAAGTGGGTTAGACCAGTAAAATACTATCGTAATAATCTATAATCACAACAACAAAAAAATGTCTCTTTTTAAATGTAAATATTTTCACATATTTCCACTAAAACAAAAGATCATTTCACCAAAATATTTGAATAATCTTTAAGAAATATATGAAGAAGTGTTTTTTCAAGAGAAGTCAGTGCAATTTTAAGAATAATCTGCCTGATTAAATACTTTGTGTATTTGTATTTGATCCACTATGATCTGCAAGTTATAATGAACATGTGGAAATGATAAACAAAAGCAGAATATTGTTAAAATTAGGATTATTATTTCATTTGTTTCGTGTTATTCACATAGTTTGAAAGGATCGTTTGTCAATGTAAACATTTTCATTATTTAATTTTACTTTATTCACTCTAAATTATAGAGACATATTTGGAGTTGACATTATGTATTATTATATTATATATTATTATTGTATTATTATGTTATTATTTCACTGGTTCAGCTTCACTTCAGATGAAATTTAACTAAATGTGGCCCCTGAACTAAAATGACTTTGACACCCCTGTCCTATATGCTATGTTGTCTGTGTTTATGAAACAAACTTTTTAATAGAGTCATTTAATGTCTAATGTAACAAAGGAGAAGTGTTTTCTCTACTGTATGAAACCTAAGCATGTTTTTACCTCTATGATATCTGCGTTGGTCCGGCTCTCGTGTGGCTCGTTGTACTCGGTGTATTTGAGCAGGACCTTATCCATGTCAGTGCTGGCATACTGGAACAACTTGTTCGCGTGGTTGAAAATGATGAGGGCAATTTCACAGTCACACAATACACTCAGCTCGTAGGCTTTCTTCATCAAGCCAAACTTTCGTTTTGTGAATGTGACCTGGGGAGAAGAAAGGAGAAAATCTGGTCAAAAACAGAGTGTGTGTGTGTGTGTGTGTGTGTGTGTGTGTGTGTGTGTGTGTGTGATTTTTAGTCGCATACACTTCAAAGGTTTCCTCTTGTAATATCAGTGTTTCCCATACAGAGTCATTTATGGCACAGCGTCACAGAATGAAAACCAAGCGCCACAAATACATTTATACAAAGAGATAAACGCAGTTATTTTAGTTGTTAACATCAGTCAGATACCATGACTAACAGTAACTCACCTGGATACAGTAACATACAGTTATTAAGGCTGGTGCAGTGTGTTACATTTAAGGCAGTGTTAACGTTTAGCACAATTGTTTTGTTGTCATCATAAACTCTATGGCTGTCAGGACTTCAGCTGTTAGCTTGTTATCTCATTTTTCAGACACCCTGTAAATTAAATTGTAGAGTCCTGAATCTAAATATGTTGTCATCACACACCATTATAACCAATAGTACACCACATGAACTATATATTTTGTATTTGTAGCTTATTTGAACTAAATGCTTCTGCTAACACAACATCTAGCAAGACTGTGGTGCTAGCTGCTAATGCTAACACAACATCTAGAAAGACTGTGGTGCTAGCTGCTAATGCTAACACAACATCTAGGAAGACTGTGGTGCTAGCTGCTAATGCTAACACAACATCTAGAAAGACTGTGGTGCTAGCTGCTAATGCTAACACAACATCTAGGAAGACTGTGGTGCTAGCTGCTAATGCTAACACAACATCTAGGAAGACTGTGGTGCTAGCTGCTAATGCTAACACAACATCTAGGAAGACCGTGGTGCTAGCTGCTTCTTCTTCGAGCCAGTTGGCGGACGTTTGAAACTGTATTACTGCCATCTACAGGATGGACGGTAGAACAGTATGACAAAAAAAAAACCCTCATAAAAGGTATGATACCTTACATACCACCCATTCCTAAAATATTTAATTAATTAATGACATATTTAATGTGGCACTTTTAGTCCTCCATACCCTAGTACCATACATGTTACTTGGTCTGTGAGAAACATTAAATGTTTTTGGTAATTTGATTCAGACTTTTTTTTTTTTTTTTTTTTTTTTTTTTTACACACAAAAAAAATAATAAGACTTTTGTTTTTAAATGCCACTCATTTTCTGCTTTCCTTTAAGTTACAGTATGATCTACGAGTTCTTCAGGTTTCCATGATATAAATATAACAAAAACAGACTTTGCATGCATGAAAAAATATAAAAACAATCGACGCAGTGAAGCTCAGCTGTTTAAGCAAACTGCAGTTTCTGAACGCAGGCCGACTTCAAGTAATAATTTGTTAATGCGGTTTTTGAACATAAAAAAAATGACAAGTCTTACAACAGATTTTACGAAGATTGCAAAAATAAAAACATGTGGAGCACTGACAGCATGAGGCAAAATACAGTGTAGTGTGATGAAACTACAATTTAACTTTTCAGCTGTGCTTTTGGCACAAGACAGGCTCATCTCATCACCCATCCAACACCATCTCATGCTGTGAAACTGTGTGGCAGCCTCATGCAGTGACGACTTGTGAGGAGAGAGGAAACAAACAAAACTGAAAAAGGCAGAGTCGAGGACAAACCACTTTACAGCACATTAGCCATTTCACTGCTGCAAAAAACACATATTTGAATGTGAGAATGGCACAAACAAAGACCAATAGGCAACAGAACAGCCTGGGAATAAATAAAAGCAGACGTGCTGTGTGCCTTCGATAAAGAAGAAAAACATCTGAATCTTTTAAAACCAATTCATGCGTAACATTTGACATAAATGCTTTTGTAGAGCGGTGCTGCGTTCAAAATAAACGCTTCATATAAAGACATGTGAAGACTGCATGTCATTTCACCACGACTGAAGGTTGTCAACCTGATATTTACAACTGAACTGTTAAATGGGTAAATTGATCTGTTCAACTGACCTTGTTTAAACACAGACCATCTAGAATGTTTTTTTTTTTTAACAGTAGCTGTTTAAGACACTAACCCCTGGATGTGATAGTAAATGTAAAGTTGTAACAGGAGCATGTACTCTACAAATACCCAACTTGTATTACAAGTGACGGGACTGATGCCTTTACTTTGAAATCATGCTGCAACTCTGGAATTTGATGCTTAGGCTGCAGGGTGGTGTGTTGAAACTTTGAAAATGTAATCTAATATGCTTGATATTTCGATGCACTTGGTTCACTCAGTTCACTGTAGACGGAGCACGGAAGAGCGCTCGACACTAAGGACGATAATGGCAAGTGTAGTAGTGGCCTGAGGCTTAAAATGTGTTTTAACATAACATTATAGCTGCATATCATGTAAAATGGTGGATGTGAAACAGTTTGAATTGTACCCATGAATGCATATTTTGACAGAAATTGTTTATATACATACACACACACACACACACATATATATATATATACACACAAACATTTTTATTTAATTTTATTTTTAATTATGGTCCAGTCACTGAAAGTAATCTGTGATACTCAAGACTATGCAGTAGGGTTGGACATCCATATAGATAAATACTATATCCCTTAAAAGGAAATTACCACAGGCGCCAAAGGCTCATTTATAAACACTATCCAATTTGCCATATGGCCATTTGAAATTTCCATATCACAGGATCTGCTCATTTTTGATAAATGTTTAAGATGGGTCATAAAACACCATTATTAATGAAGCGCTGTGGTGCTACGACGAGGTGGGGGTCAACAGATCACATTTTCCAGACTTAAAAGAACATTTTTGGTTTATTGGTTGCAGACCTCAAAACCAAAAGGACCATTTCTAATATTCCTCCATCTTTACTCCTGCTCCTTTCTGCAGGTATTCCAGGTTCTGAGGCTCAACGTTCCTGATAGGAAGCCATCAGCCTCCAACCTGCCCAGTGTCTGACTGTGTCGTCTGTTGCTTCTCTTTTCTCTCTCCTCTTTCCACTCGTTCCAACTGGTTACAGCAGATGGTCGCCTACCAAGAGTCCAGTTCTGTTGGAGCCTTTTTCCTTCGTTAAGGTTTTCCTCCTGACTCTGGACTTTTGTCGAGTGTGAGTAATCATTATTGTTCTTGACCTTAATTTGTGATGTGTCTTGAGATTAACGTGCATGTTGATTGCTGTTATATATATATGTATATATATATATACACATACATATATATATATATATATATATATATATATACACATACATATATACATATATATATACATATATATATATACATATACATATATATATATATATATACACTAGGGTTGTCAAAAAAATCGATTTTAGATACTAAATCGATATTGACCCTTGGTATCTAATTAGATACTAAGTTGCTGGAAAATCGATTTTTGTTTTTATGGCGCGTCGCCGCTTTTTTGTAGCGGGTAACGTTAAGAATTGTAAACAGGCATCAACGCGGTCAGCTCTGGCACAGCCGTAATGCCGGCGTGTAAGTTAAAGTCTCTTTTTTTCTCCAGCTGCCTCTGACCACACACCACCACAGACCTATACACTATTTCTATAGGTCTGTGATTGCGACCATCCGATGTAACTTTGCTTTTAAAGGCATCGATATAGTCGAACGTCTATGCGCGCGTGCGGCAGCCAGGCGGTAGCGCATAGTATCACGTTACCACCACGGAGGCCACCGTGAGCATGTCAGCCTATCATTTTTGACGTGCGCGCTGCTAGTCCCGTATGGCAAGCCAAAGTGTTCACATAGCCACGCGTTGTCTTTATTATATCACGCATTACAGAACGCGTTCTAGCACGCGCACTGGCGCGCTATCACGCGTTACAGGACGCGCTCTGGCGCGCACAATGGCACGCGTTCGAGAACGCGTAATGTAACGTGTGATATAATAAACACAACGCGCGGCTTTGTGAACACTTTGGCTTGCCATAAGCCAAAGTGTTCACATAGCCACGTGTATATAGTCACATAGCCATAGCTGAGCACTGATCTTACCTTCACAAATGAAGTGCATTCACTCAATGTTTAATTTTTGATAAATATTTTGACTTTTCCTTCATCAATCTATTTTATTTAACTTGTTCAACTTTAGTGTGTCTATTTTTATGGGTTTGTTTATTGTATTTTCAGGTTTCATGCAAAAGGGATAAAATGAAGTGAGATGCTGTTTCATACTTTATTAATAAATAAAGCAAAATGTGAATTGATTTGTCATATTTTGATTATATGTCAATCGAGGTTGCATTGGCTGAGATGACACACTTGGTGAAGGCAGAAATGATGGGGAAAAATATATAAGAAGATATACATGGTTGCTCATGGCTCAATGACATAATTTCGTCTGTATCATGTGACCCTGTTGTGATAGTTTTCCGAAGCAGTGCTGTGGACATGTCCATCATTACTATTATGTAAAATATGTTGTTGTTTAACCTTATTATTATGGTTATATTTGTCATCAAGAAGGTGAAACAAGAGAAAAATATATGCAACAGAGATCTATTTACAATAATATTTGCACACATACACTTAGTTACAGTTTTTCTCAGGACAAGTATAATTCACAGACGTACATTCAGGATTTAAAGTTTTTAATTTAACATGTAATAGGTGTGATTGACAGGACCATTGACACCTGTGGTCTCCCTTGCTCTCTGTTGTACTCTTGAAATTGACACTTGATGTTTAACCATGCATATAGTAATATGCATAACTATGTTCATATTTATATTACCTCCGGGGTATATTTTATCCATATCTTTCTCTATATTCTTATTTATACTTTACTTATTATTATTATAGTCTTTCTTATCTTGTATATTATTATATTTGTAAGTTGTATATTTGTTTTGTTATATTTTGCTTTTTGCATCTTTGCACGGTCTTAAGCGAGTGTCGCATCCATTTCACGTGTGGATGGACAAATAAAGAATTATGATTCTGACATATGTCATCTTCTATTGTTTTGCACCTTTCACTTGCATTGAAGATTAAACTACATTACTATCATCTATCGTCTTACTTCGCCATCTAGTGGCAAAACATGCAACCTACAGCCAGCTCATGTGTTAGATTAGCACAACAAAATAAAAATTAAAATACAATAAACAAACCCATAAGAATAGACACACTAAAGTTGAACAAGTTAAATAAAATAGATTGATGAAGGAAAAGTCAAAATATTTAGCAAAAATTAAACATTGAGTGAATGTACTTCGTTTGTGAAGGTAAGATCAGTGCTCAGCTATATTGGACTCGTTGTGTTGGCCAGTGATTGGCTGTAAGCACTACAGTTACGGAACGCGTGCCATTGCGTGTGCTAGACCGCGTTGCCGAACGCGTGGTGGCGTGTCAGAACGCGTGTCAGAACGTGTAATGTAATGCGTGATATGATAAACACAACGCGCGGCTATGTGAACACTTTGGCTTGCCATATTGGCTTGCCATAGTCCCGCAAGGGGTCCGCGGTGGTCACATGATGCAATACACTGCCACCGCTCGACCATAAAGAGGCTTACAGTTAGCACTGCAGAAGGGCTTGAGCAAAAAGATAGACCTACCTTAACTTGCCAAGAGATAGACATGCATTTATTCTGCACCCGCACTCACTACCTTTTTTTATCAGTCCATGGAGGACATTTTAAAAGGAATCCCTCACATCTCCAGTATCGAAATTAGTATCGAGTATTATCCTTAGTATCGGTATCGAGTTGGAAATTTAGTATCGTGACAACCCTAATATACACATACATATATATATATATATATATACACATACATATATATATACACATACATATATACATATATATATACATATATATATATATACATATACATATATATATACATATACATATACATATATATATACATATACATATATACATATATATATATATATACATATACATATATATATATATATACATATATATATACATATATACATATATATATATACATATATATATACATATATATACATATATACATATATATACATATATACATATATACATATATACATATATACATATATACATATATACATATATATATATATATATATACATATATATATACATATATATATATATATATATATATATATATATACATATATATATATATACATATATATATATATATATATACATATATATATATATATACATACATATATATATATATATATATATATATATATATATATATATATATATATATATATATATATATATATATATATATATATATATATATATATATATATATATATATAATATTTTCTATCAGTAAAATTACACTGCACAGTTTGCTGGACTGACCTCAGCTTTTGATGAGAAAATATATTGACAGTTTCATTCTTTCTTCCATTAAATACTTTTTACATCCATATTTACATGCATTTTTCAGCAAGATCTTGTGTATAGTTTAGTGGAAAGGTCGACCACTGCATCAAGTCTTTTTTCGCACAACTCAAACAATCTCAATTAGGCCTCGGCTGATTATCGGCCCCACGATACGTCGGGCAGATATTCTGCATTTTAGGGTTATCGATATCAGCCATAATTTCCACATACCCCCCGATACATTTATTGTATTTTCACAACCAACTTTACGGCCATTTCGTTCTTAGCGCAGCGGCCTTAACTTCTCCTGCTCTCACCACACTGAGTGTACGACCACTGCCACGCCCCTCACAGCATCTGATTTGTTTGGCACAATGAATACAGCCAATCGACACCAAGGCTGCTGAACGCTGTGAACGGTTTCAAGGCGACCACGGTGCAAGTGGGGGAAGGGTGGGGGTACTTGAAACAGATAGAACAAGCTCCCTTTAAAGTAAGCATACACGAAGCCTTAGCCCATTAAATAAGTCAAACACACCAAAGCACGGCATCACAATGTTTAATTCATGTAAAAGTTCATCAGGTTGCCATCATATCACTGTGGCACCTCCACTATGATTTTCACCCGGACTATTTGACATGTTCCGATAGACAGTACAAAGAGGTTCAGTAGCACAGGTCACTCAACCAGGTCCATGTCCTCAACTGTCATGGAAGAAAGTAGCAGCATGCATAAAAATTTTTAGTTTTTTTTTAAAAACACATTGGAAGTTTGGGACAAATTAGCATTAGCCTAGCACTGCCATGTTTACTCAAACACCTGAACCGAACGCACCCACACTTCAACGGCACTTTGTCAAAGCAGACTCAGAGCTTCTATGTTTTGCCAACTGGTGAGTACTCGCATCTGTTAGCATGTAGCCTCATGCATTGTAGTTATTTTTTAGCATATGTACCAAGGTAGCGTAACTATTACGCTACATCTGCTACATGTGGATGCCATTTTCTTTTGATAAACTATTGGTTTTAGGGCTGCAGCAATTAGTCTACATTGTCGACAAAAATCGATAATAGAAATGGTCGACAATGAATTCCATTGTCAACTATTGTCGCCAGTCACGTTTTTCCAGAGTGAGACATCCCACTTGATCATAGAGATCAAGTGGGATGGCAGTAATGCAAAGTTTCAAACGTCTGCCGACTGCCTCAAAGAAGCAGCTAGCACCACAGTCTTTTTAGATGTTGTGTTAGCAGAAGCATTTTGTTAAAATAAGCTACAAATATAAAATAGATATAATTTATGTAGTGTACTATTGGTTATAATGGTATGTGATGACAACATATTTTGATTCAGGACTCTACAATTTAATTTACAGGGTGTCTGAAAAGTGAGCTAACACGCTAACAGCTAAAGTCCTGACAACCATAGAGTTTATGATGACAACAAAACAATTGTGCTAAACGTTAACACTGCCTTAAATGTAACACACTGCACCAGCCTTAATAACTGTATGTTACTGTTAGTTATGGTATCTGGCTGGTGTTAGCAACTAAAATGACTGTTCAAAGTTACAAAAGATTTTGTTAGCGATCTTGCTAACATTAGCATGCTAAGTGCTGCTACAGTGATTGCTACCATTGAGATGTGTTGTTATGAATATGAAGAAAGTCTGCACTAATATGAAAGACTGCAGTTGGAGTTATATGAAACTAACAAACTGTTCTACTGTCATTTATACTTTATTATTTATGTATAGTATCCTACAAAAGAACTATACTGGGGTATATACCGTATGCCATCAGTGGCTCACATTATACCAGGATATAAATTTTTGGCCATACCACCCATTCCTAGTTGCAGACCTAATTGGGTTAAATTAGCTTAACCATGAACTCGACTCAAACCCATAACACATTAAATCAGACTCACCTGCTTGTTCCTTTCGTCGGTGATCCGTTGGATCTGAATCTTTTTCCTACCCATGATGCTTTGTAGTTATGGAGACAAATGTTGAAGTCAGTCACGTAAAGAAGTGCCTCTCAGAGGGTGAGAGAGGAAGTGCAACCTGCTACCTCTTTCTTCAGTCCAAAAACAGTCAGACACAGTCATGCATCCGAGGATAAACGCGCACACACATTTCTCTGCAGCGGTGCGTTGAGGCAGCGTTGGTTGACGTCTTTACTGAAGGGCAGCGACAGTGAAGAGCGGGTGTTGAAGAGATGTGCGAGGTTGAGAGATGTGTGGGGGGTTGGGGGGGGGGGTCCTCAGTTCATCGTTTTCTCAACAGGGACAAAACTGACAACCTTCCCTGCAGCTGCTGTGGTGAGGACGTCGTTCCTCTTCTGGAAGAGATGGAGACGGAAAGGTTAGCGAAACATCCTCTGTGTTTATTACTCATCCTGCCAAACAAGACAAACAACAACACATGTGTTCATTCACCTATGAACTAACACATGGTGTCAGGACAGAAGGGGAGAAACACACCAAACATAACAGGCCAACACAACCTTTACATGATGAATCCCACTTTTCCTCTTTGACCTTAAATTAAAAACCTACAATATTTTTATGACACACTGGCAGTTCGCTACCGCTGCTCCAGAACTGTACAAATGTGAGGCATAAGTACGTTTGTTTTGAGCATTTCCATTTTATATATTTTTTCTACTCCATCTGAATACCATTTCCAGACTCTTCAGATCTACCACTGAATGTGACTCATCAACAAAACGGCAACAACACCAGAACAAGTCAGCTTGTTTTTTTCCACACCATACTTCAGTCTTTTAAGGACATTCAGCGACAATTCTAAAACAATCAATGCCATTTTTCCTCGAAGCAGCTCTCCATGAAAAGGATGCCAGTGAGTAGACCTCAATGAAAGCAATACAAGAGTCTTCTGATGGTTATCAGCAGTAATTCACTGGCAGATACAGATACTGGTCAATATCTGATTTATACACTTTCCAATACGCACTGATTTGGGTCATTGGGTCTGAGCACAAGTAATGACTTAATTTGACTTCTTTCCTCATACACCGACAAACACCTTGATTTACTTCAGGTGGAAAATTTATCAAATAGGCTTTTGTTTATAATTCTCTCTGTTAAATACTCTTGGGTCGTTTTTCAGACAAAGAGCCTCATGTTCATCCACTGCAGTTTATGCTTTTAAACTTCACAAACTTGGTGTGATGCCCCTCCAAACTCATCTCTTTTGGTGTAATTTTTTGTGAATTATTTGCATTTCTATGTAACTGAGACATCACCACACACACACACACACACACACACACACACACACACACAAAGTAAGAATACTCGATGCTGTACAGATTTAAGTTAATGTACCATATTTTCCACACTATAAGGCACACTGTCAATGAATGGCTTGTTTCTGAAGTTTTCATATATAAAAAGGTGCACTGGACTATAAGATGCATGAAGTGAAAATTATGAGATTAAAAAATCTAAATTCCAAGTCACTAAGCACAACCAGAATGAATCCATATATAAGGATTATAAGGCACTCTGTGGTTTTTGGAGAAAATTAAAGTCTTCCAAGTGTACCTTATAGCCCAGAAATATGGTAAGCAGTGAATCAGGTGAAAAGGGTAGGCAAAGAAAATATATAATAAAAGTTTACTTGTAGCCGATTCCGTTTTTTTGGGAATAATGGGATTGCTGTCGTGACTGCAATGATTGATGCACAAACTAAAAAAATAAGCGTATTCATTCATAAATAGCCCCTTACCCACCAACTGAAATCCTTACTGATACAAAACCTGCCAACCTCCGGCTCATCCCTAAAGCCCACCCCTCCTTTGGCCAACTCTTCTTCCAGCAACTGGAACCAATTACAATAACAGGTAAATCTGAGTACAGTCATTCCATTTTCTTTACTCAATTCAGTCAACAGTCCATGACAGTCATCTCATGTTTCTACCCTGGTTTATCCCTGCTATACATTGCAATGTTTGTGTTTATTTATTGTTTTGTATGAAATGGTTTCACTATGAAACTGTTTTCTGTAGATTATATTATGTTGTATTTGACTGCTGCCTCTATAAATGAGCATTGGTTCACAGCTAACCTACCTACTAGTGTTGTCACGATACTAAAATTTCCAACTCGATACCGATACTAAGGATAATACTCTATACTAATTTCGATACTGGAGATGTGAGGGATTCCTTTTAAAATGTCCTCCATGGACTGTTAAAAAAAGGTAGTGAGTGCGGGTGCAGAATAAATGCATGTCTATCTCTTGGTAAGTTAAGGTAGGTCTATCTTTTTGCTCAAGTCCTTCTGCAGTGCTAACTGTAAGCCTCTTTATGGTCGAGCATTATGTGCGCGTGCGGCAGCGTATTGCATCATGTGACCACCGCGGACCCCTTGCGGGACTATGGCAAGCCAAAGTGTTCACATAGCCACGCGTTGTGTTTATCATATCACGCGTGCCACATTACGCGTTCTAGCACGCGTTCTGACACGCCACCACGTGTTCGGCAACGCGGTCTAGCATGCGCAATGGCGCACGCAATGGCACGCGTTTTAGCATGTGTCATGGAACGCGTGCTAGAACGCGTGCTATATGGTAATGATCTCCTCCCACTGATTTTATCCGCCAATTAATTTGTAGTGCTTCCAGCCAATCACTGTTCAACACAACGAGTCCAGAATAACTGAGCACTGATCTTACCTTCACAAACGAAGTGCATTCACTCAATGTTTAATTTTTGCTAAATATTTTGACTTTTCCTTCATCAATCTACTTTATTTAACTTGTTCAACTTTAGTGTGTCTATTCTTAAGGGTTTGTTTGCTGCATTTTCAGGTTTCATGTAAAAGGGATAAAATAAAGTGAGATGCCGTTTCATACTATATTAATAAATAAAGCAAAATGTGAATTGATTTGTCATATTTTGATTATATGTCAATCGAGGTTGCATTGGCTGAGATGACACACTTGGTGAAGGATGAAATTATGGGAAAAAAACCAATCAATGAATGGCTTATTTTAAAGGGTTTTCCATATACAATGTACACTGAACTATGAGGCACATTAAGCAAAGTCAAAATCATGAGATAAAAAGTCAAAATTCCAAGTCACTAAGCACAACCAGAGTGAATCCATATATAAGGTGCTCTGGATTAGAAGGCGCACTGTTGTTTTTGGAGAAAATTAAAGACTTATGTGAACCTTATAGTCTGGAAAATACAGTAATTCACTGTTTAAGAACTGGATATTCATAGAGATTTTTAATTGCAATGCTGTGTTCCCTAGGTTGAAGCCAAGAGCGGATCTATTAACCTAATAAAGAGTTATTAGACTTTTATTAAATGACACATTAACCTTCAAGAGAAGACGGCACAGACCACATGTTAACGAGGCTAAGGTTTATGAAATCAGTTTAACTAAACTGATCACATGGTCAAATGTGTAGCTTACAAATTCTCCTGATCATTCCACAGAGCTACACTGTCATGCCATGACATATCATTTTCAGGGGTTTTCCCTTCCATTGTAAGAGTCAGGCACAGCTGCTGAGCTAAACTGAAGATAGAAAAAAGAAAAACTAAGACTTCGCACTCAACTGAAGAGACGTACACCATAACATCTGAATAGACAGTTTTAAATGCAAATAAACTTAGATTCTGCTATTCATAAAAATCAGGGTTTTCCTAAATATAAGCAACTAAGCATTTTTGGTAAGAAAAAAAAAAAAACTCTGGATGAGATTACTCTATCACGCTGGAGTGAAAGGACTTAAGCCCAAATAGAGGCTTTTTTCATAGAAATAAGCTTTTTTGTGAGGCTTATGAGGTTCATCCTTTAACAGATGACTTCACATTTCTCTGAAGTAAAAAAAAATATACACATATACATTAGAGAGAGAGAGAGAGCGAGAGAGAGAGAGAGAGCAAGAGGGAGAGAGAGCGAGAGAGAGAGAGAGAGAGAGAGAGAGAGAGGGAGAGAGAGAGGGAGAGAGAGCGAGCGAGAGAGGGAGAGAGAGCGAGAGAGGGAGAGAGAGAGCGAGAGAGAGCGAGAGAGGGAGAGAGCAAGAGGGAGAGCGAGAGAGAGAGAGGGAGAGAGAGCAAGAGGGAGAGCGAGAGAGAGAGAGGGAGAGAGAGCAAGAGGGAGAGCGAGAGAGAGAGAGGGAGAGAGAGCAAGAGGGAGAGAGAGAGGGAGAGAGAGAGGGAGAGAGAGCAAGAGGGAGAACGAGAGAGAGAGAGGGAGAGAGAGCAAGAGGGAGAGAGAGAGGGAGAGAGAGAGGGAGAGAGAGCAAGAGGGAGAACGAGAGAGAGAGAGGGAGAGAGGCAAAATGTACAGATTTTTTAGAAAATGAAAATAGAAAAGACTAAAACATGCTAAATCCATAAAAGCCCTGTAATATTAATTTCCTGGAGGTATTTTCTATAGATTATAACAATATAAATCCAGAATCATGTTAAAATACATAGTTATTGAATTTTAGTGCCATAAGAACAATAAATAACACCATTATTTTCTATTGTGACATTTCGGCTGAATGTCATTTCACGCCTTCACCTCGTGTTTTGTTCATCCACATGTAGGGGGTAGGTAGGGGTGTCTCAGTTCATGTTAAGGCAGAGGGGTAGGGCTTCATACTCCTTCAAACAGAGATTTTCCAGAGGCAGACTCCAAACGGAGGGGTACAAGAAATTTCCCAGAATACAATGCGAATCCTTTTTAAAATGGCGGCATCTATGAAAGAAGTACACGAATGTAATATTTTCACCATAATTAACAGTTTTTAAGTTGTGATAACTGTTTTATTGTATAAAGTTTGACATTGTCGCAATGTGTAATGGTCATTTTCTCCATAAAATGCACATGAAAAAAAAAAAACGTCAACGTTGAGTAATCAGTCAATGCACTTCTCCGATTCAACGCAGATATTAGTAAAAATATGTTCATTTCCAGGAGAAACCTACAACTACAGCAGCAGACATGTCGTGGTTTTTGGTTACGCAACAATTGGTGGAGTGGACTGATGACGTAGGTGAGTGTTGAAGGGGTGTCCCAACTCGTAGGCAGGGTCCTCACCAGTGCATTTCAGTATAACCTGATGTTACGCTGTCAGTTTAAAATGTTACGCTGTGGTTAGGGTCGCTACGCCGCCTTTCCAGTAGTGGGATTGTTTTCTGAGCAGATTTGCTTGTGTAATATTTACATATTTATGAAAGAAAACTTATTTATTTGGGCAGTTGATGCTGTGAAAGAGTTATTTTGAAAGATAAGACCATGTGCGTTTGTTTTTAATCGACTGGGTGCTTATCTACGTTCATTTAGGCCTCCCCACCTCAGCCGTCCTTTCCTGTCCATTGACCAGTTCCCGTCTAAAATTAGTCGCTTGCAATCTCTTACAGTTAGCATGTCTCAGTTGTTTCCATGATACCATGTAGGGTAAATAGTGTCCTAAATCATGAGTAGGGCTGGGCGATTTTCTCTTTTTAAAAAATCTCAGATTTTTTCCCAAAAAACTCCCCCACGTGGGCTAAATGAAAACACTAGAAACATGGTTTCTTTTGTCTTCTTTTTTTTAAATTAAATAACATGTAAAACAAAAATACTTCTACAAATAAGTGTAAATAATAAATCATTTGTGCAAAAGGTGCAACTACAACCTGAGACTTTACCTACATGAACTGTAGTAAGTCCAGACATATCCACCAC
Source organism: Siphamia tubifer (assembly GCA_020466265.1). Lineage (NCBI taxonomy): Eukaryota > Metazoa > Chordata > Actinopteri > Kurtiformes > Apogonidae > Siphamia > Siphamia tubifer. Next base: position 46,734,731 of record CM035793.1, on the reverse strand, counting down.
TGTTACAGGAAAAACTGTGCAAAAAAAATAGTGTAAAAGATACATTTTGTTGGAAAAAAGAAAGTTTAAAATATTTTAACAACTAAAACAATATACATTAATACTCATATTATATGAAAAACATTGCAAAAAATGTAGTAGTGCAAAAGTAAGATAAAAAGAATCGGAATTGCACGATTTTCCTAAAATATGAATCGATTTTGCCATAAAACTCGATTTTAAATCTAAATCGATTTTTTGCCCAGCTCTAATCAGGAGCATCTGTGTGACGCTCATTGGCCGACAGCTGCTCGTTAGATTTAACTATTGCGCATGCGCAAAGTGTTGGGCCATCCCAGTTAACGTTACGCTGTACAAAATTCCTGGTGAGAACCCTGATAGGGGTTCCTTTTCAAGCCCTACCCCTTATAGCTCCATTTGAATGGTTAAGGGGTAGGGGTAGGGGTAGGGGTAGGGGTAGGGCTAAGGGGTGAGATGAGATTCAGCCATAGAATTTAGTGGTAAATCCTGTACCGTCTATAACACTATTTTATGTGATTATTCATAATGTCTCTGCTTTGTTAATTCATCTCATCAATCTATTGGTTGAAGGGTGAAAAAAAAACTTCTCAGATTATGTCAAAAACTAAAAGATTTATCTCAATGTGACTGCGCCTTCACTTATAAAAAATTACACCAATTGATCTCAACAGCGCAGAAAAATTATAGGTCTGGATGTTTGCATCACTCAAAAATCTAAGTGATGGAGAAGAGGTGAAAGAGAGATGATAGATGGGGGGGGGGGCAGACAAAACACACTGATGGGAACATAAACACAGCATCAACAGCGTCCATATGCCTCACACATCCTCTGCTGCCTGGTTCAACATCTTTTTATCAACGCTGAATCAGTGGCTGGTAAGCTTTATAATTCCCTTCCCAGGGTGTCCAAACATCATGAATGAAAAATGAAAATGCAGAGGAAATGATGGGACAAATAGGAAACATCTGATTAAACTGAGTCATGGACACACTTCAGAGTGAATTAAGCAGTTTTTGAATTTGAAACTGCGTTAGCCTTGGAGTTCAAAAACTTACAACTGTCAAAGTCCTGCAGCTTATATAAATAGTATTTTTTTTTTGATAGATTACCTCAAACATATCAAACATGCCAAGATTTAATATTTGGAAATTAATATTAAGAGTGGGAGCAGCAGTTAGTTACACTTTCTAACCTTAATAACATCATCTGTAACCTGTTTCAGCGACAAGACACACAGTGATGTGTTTGTGCATCCGACGCTACAACTTAGTAACTGAATTTTCATCATTATTGATACAAATACAGTCACATAAATAGCCGTACGTTTCCTTCCTGAGGTACAACTTTAATCACATGTACGATTTTAAATCAGATTTACACTGAAGGAGTGCAGTTTTTCTTGTAATCACAGTATTGTTTTAACACCCTCCATATTCATTAATGTTGACTAAACAGTGTATACATTAGGAAGACTTTCAAGGGATTCACTTTTCCATGTAAACTACTACTAAATGTAGCTATATTTTTAGTGTGTGTGTGTGTGTGTGTCCATGCTACAAGATATCACCATGAAATTACATGGGCATATACATATAGCTAGTGTGTATCAGATGCAATGATCCATTTGAGTAAAGGTCAAAGGTCAAGGTCACATTTAGCAGAAAGGTCAAAATCACATTATGGGTTATTACTTAAGATTGGTACCAAATGATGCAGAATGAAGATTTATACAATTCTCATACTTTGTCTTATCACCTATGGCCAATATTTTTTTTTAGATCTCTGGAGGTCAAAGGTGACATGTCCCCAAATTAACTTGTGTAACAACATTTTATTTTCTCACTTTGTAAACTTTTAGCCTGCCTATTTGGACACCAGATGGAAGTTAGCCGTTGTGCTATAATCTGGTACATTTACATATATGTATGCATGTTCATTAATGTGTAATATCCTGAAAAATAAAGAATTAAATAAATAAATGTGACGTCTATAGAGCAGTGGCTTAAAAAACAACTTGATTTTGATCCAATACTATGGATGATTTATGACGTTAATTGGTTTGTTTTGTAGCTACATTAACTGAAGATAAAACATGATTAAAAATTATCTCAAATCTATGCATCATATTTAACTGAAAAAAAAAACACATACACAATTAAAATTACAAGACATAATTAGGTTTCATTTACATTTTATGTTGCACCAGAAGATCTCTGGAGGAGTAGTCTTGATTGTGCAATTTAGGCTTTTTTTCCACAAAGCAATGACTGACTTGATGTATCAAATTATTCTGATATATACCCCAGGCCTAATTATATACTGAACAGTGTATATTGTGTTAATTACTGCTTGTTCTTAGACTAGACCTGGGCAAACTTATCGTCTTAGATGATCATCAATCATTACTTGTCATATGATATCCTTTCCAGAGGGATTATTCAGATTGAAAAAAAAAACAACAATGTCAACCTTCTTTACACACCTGACAATCATTTTAAAAGGCCATTTTTACTAGAATTGTAATATTTTACAGCAACTTTAGCATTAAAGTGCTAGGCTAGTGATGTTATTTCAGGCCAATTATAGTGGCGCTATCTGCACTAATGTATTCTGTGCGTCAGATGAAGAAATTATGAAGAATTATAATAACGGATTTGAGTTATATAGCACTTTACATTCAACATCCATTATTCATTCACTCTCCCATGCTCCCTCTGGTGGTGGTAAACTACATATGTGACCCACCACCAGTAAACCAGTCATAAGTGTGTGTAAATCCAAACAGAGTTATGTGTGTATCTTGGTAGAGTGGAAACTAAGGTTTAAGATGGTGAAAAAATGATGTTTCTATCACAAGTAGAACCAAAGTTATGGTCATTTTAATATCCACATTTGGACATATTTTACAATTTGCATATTTTTAGATATTGTCCGTTAAAGTTTTGGACTGTTTTGGGGTAGGAAGTCCTTAGCAACGCATAATAATTTGTATCCGATTGACACAAATTGTTGACAGATGTTAAAGGACACTCTGATGGACATGTCACAGAAGTTTTATATATTATAATAATAGGACAGAAGTGTGACGTATTATAATCATTTGGCTTACACCATTGGACAGAACATTCAATATAAGCTTTTACCTCGTACCAAACACTTGGGTGTTTACCCACGGAACGGAGATCGTTTTGTTCGGCGAAAAGAGGTGGAAGTCGTCTTTGTCTTTGCTCAGCAATACCTGAACTTTTGTCACCGCTTAAATAATTGACTCAATAAACACCTTTATTGATTGGATTTCAATGTAATGACCACAGGAAGTGAACATAGAGGTGTTAAGGTACCGTTTTTTGATAAGGTGTAAACACTAATAACAAATCACCTTCCAGCCTAAATTTGGCTGTAGCTCTGAACGGCTCAGTGCGACTTATGCCTGGTTTGGTGGTGGCGGGTCACATATGTATCCACAGTTGTCCTGGGGCAGACTGACCAAAGCGTGGCAGGCATTTTGCACCTTAAATACATAAAAATCACCACCATCAGATGACATGTTTCTTGAACCCTGGGCAATGCGACTCCTTACTGCCCCCTGGAGGATTTCAAACAACATCCATAATACAGATGGAGACAAATACCAGCTCCGGGAGAAATGGAAAGACAAATTTCATCCAGTTCAGGAAGTATAAATTACGCTTCATATTCGTGTAAAACTTTTTTGATTCTTTCTAAAACTCAATGAGGATAAATTAGGCCAGCACAATCTTGATAATTAATGAAACCCACCAGTGGTGTGTACAAAGAAATGTAAAAAAATGCTTATTTCATTTAAAAAATATCAACCAAACTGACGCAAAATACTGTTTCCAGTCACTAAACAAGAAAAACAAAACCATCACACACAGCTTAACCTTAACAAAAGGAAACTAGAGAAAAGTATAATTCCCCCAACACCTCCATGAGGAAAGTGTGATTAATCATCTTAACATTAGTGTAGCATTGGCCAGATCATACAGCCCTAACATGCACTATATATTCACACCTTACATGTGAAAACCTCCACAGCAACTCATTTTATATCCATTTTCCAGTTTTACATCACTAAAAGCAAGGTTTACGCATGGTCAGAAATCTGTCAGATCACTTAAAGTGGTTTCCCCTGGCTCTTTTCCTCCCTCTTGTCCATATTTTATAAAGATCTATTCCTGATTCACTTCAAAGAGAATCATCTAAAGGCCATCTGAAGATACAGACTAACCAATCACAGTCAAACCAATCTAATGAAACATTCAGTTTAGTACAAACTCTTCTCATTTTCTGACTGTTGGGAGGGGAATAAAAGTTAGGAAAATATCCTTTAATGCATAGTAACAAATATGAAGTGGTGTGAATGGACACTCACACATTTGAAAGTGAAAATGAGAGGGTGGCAGATGCCATTGCATCATTTTGTCAGTGCAGTTAGAAAAAAAAAAAAAAGAATGATGCAGTCAAACAGGACAGCAAACTAGTTTAACTATTGTAACAATTACCGTCAGTCAACAATGTCTGCATCTGCAACTCTTCCCACCAGTCGACAAATATCTGCTTAGGTGTGTGAAGCAGAAACTAACGTGTTCTGGGTTTGTAACACTACGGAAAAAATGTGTTTTTAACCACACAGTATCTAAATGAGACAAAGGACACGTCTATACAGCTGCATCATATTAGCAAAACAACAATTTTCACCTTAAAAAAAATACCAATTTAAGTCGTGTATCATTCGTTCATTCATTTTCCAAAATAAAACAACGAAACAATAACTCATTTCTTCATCATTTCCAAAACCAAAATGAAAAGATAGATGGTGATGCGTATTTTTCCGTTTTCTTTTCTGTGCTTAAATGAATCATAGAAAAAAACTTTACTCAACTTGCTTGAAGTCAAAATTGGATAAAATAGATAACTGTCATCAGTTTTTTTCTAATATTCATGTAACTACAAAAAGAAAAACTGAAAAACCGTATCATTATCGTTTTTTTTTTGGGGGGGGGGGGGGTTTGGAAACAAACTACAGCACTCAGGGCGCAGCCCTCCACAAAGCAGCGCAAATCTGTAAAGGTCATAAATACGATTCACTTGACGTCATACGATGTCAAAACGAGACGTCATCGGTGTTCCCTCATTCTATATCCGAAGGTAAGAGAATAAAAAAAAAAAAAAACTTGTAATACTATCTTGTCTGGATTCTGAGATATCACCACTTAAGTGTTTTAGATGTTGACCTTCACTGTGAGCTTGACCTTTGACCTTTATAACTCAAAATCAAATGGTTTCTTCCATGATGCATTATCAATCTGAAAGTTTCATCAAAATCCGTCAATAACTTTTTCAGTTATTTTACCGACAGTCAAACAAACACAGTAAAAGAGATAATAATGAACAAAGAATTGGTTTTATTTTCTTATTTTTTGTTTTAATTTGAAAAACGAATAATACACAGATTCGATTTCATCAAGAAAATATGTTCCTTAATTTTAAAAGGAGCTAGGCCCAGCCAAAAGGCGTCCTCCACTTAATGCGGGTGTGTTCAATAGTTTTAAGAGTAAAATGAAAATCTTTGTAAATTAAACCTACGTTGTTGAATTGAATATGTATTAAAATTAACATTTGACTTGAAGTGAACAAACAAAAAAGTGTTAACTTGGAAAATAAATGTGTAACTGTTGAATTGATTAAAATTCATACTTGATCTTGGAGATAAATTAAAAAATGTTAACTTGTAAAATGCATCTGTAACTGAATGCTTTGTGATTTAAAAATAAAGTTAGGAAAGATTGAATTTAAAAAAAAATTTTTTTTAAAGGAGCTAATTGTTTGTATGCTGACTCGATTATATTTAAGACAAAATGCAACTACAATCAATTAGACAATTCTTTCCCAGACCCTGCTGCTGCTTCCACCGTAGACCCTCAGACACAAACATAGTTAAATATTTTGTCATTTTATTCACATATAACAATGTGTAAATCAATGACCTGGATAGATTTCATAACACAGCTGGCCTGGTTTGGTAAACACTACATACTAGAATAAATTCTTTAAATGCAAGTGTTCACATCTCTTCAACATGAACATGTAAACTTGCATTGCACCTGCAGCAGTAGCAGTACCTGAGGGGGGTTTTTGGGGCAGAAACATAAGTACTGTATTATGTACTGTACACTATAAGGTGCACAGTCAATGAATGGTTTATTTCAGAGGTGCTTTCATATACAAGGTGTACTGGACTATAAGGCACATTAAGTAAAGTCAAAATTCTGAAATAAAAACTCACAATTCCAAACCAATAAGCACATCCACAATTAATGCATATATAAGGCACTCTGGATTATAAGGTGCACTGTGGTTTTTGGAGAAAATTAAAGTGTTTAAGTGTGCCTTATAGTCCAGACAGTATGGTATGTTAGAGTGGTAGAGAAAACCACTGGGGTAACCCTCTCTGGTGTGAAAATAAAAATAAAAAACATCAGGTTAATGGAGCAAAAGAAGAAATTATTGTACATCTTTGCAATATGAATATTGCACGCTCCATTATCACAATATTTTTTTAATGCAGTGTGCAGCGCTACACGACTAGTATGATCTGCTATAAATAGTGAAAGGTGCCGAAACATTTTAAAAAGGTGCAGTCAATATCTGTGTGGACAAAAAAGGAAGGTGCACTTTATGTAGCTACGAATGCTTGAGCCACCAGATACAGAATGGAGATCAGAGACAAGAGCTGCTACTAATGACTTTGCCCACCGTCCATTAATTAGTTGATTATGTTCTCACTTAGCTGATTAGTTGTTTGGTCTATAAAAGGTCAGAAACAGAAATCAATGTTTCACCAAAGTGATAGATGAGGTTAAATGTCATCCAGTTAAATGCACAGAGGAATAAATACATTTGATGCTTTTTATGCAACTAAATATTTACTGCAAGAAATTTTATATAAAACTTCCTTATTTACGAGTCAAAAAAATTTGTCAGTGTTGCTTTGTGTGCAACAAAATGAATGCTTTTTTTCTCGCCCTTCAATTTATGCATTGTGGTTGTATGCATCACTAATGAAATCCAGTTTTTTTTATGGCATTACTGTGTTGGGGGAGGGGTTGTAATAAATGTTGCTTCAGTGCATCGTCACCAATGCACCAGCTCTGCATAATTTCTGTCTCCAGTTTGGGTGTGAAGTTCACACTACAAGACACAAAGTCACTACTTTAACACTACAGCCGTTTTAATGGTCGACCTGACGACTGCGACCCAAGGTTCATCTTACCAACTCTGCTGCCAAGTCCAAATGAACCTAAATACTGTTGAGAATAAAGACATTTTAGTTTCCTGCTGCTAGTTAGTTTAAAATACATGTTCAAATGTATTCAGTCAGTTTAATATATAGATAACTTAAATTTCAAGTATTAGATTTTCAGTATTTTGTGAATATTAGTGATATTTATGAGACCCGTAAAAGGCACCGTCCATGTGTTACCATAAAAATAGTCATTTTTAATTTTCAAGTTATTTATAATTCAGATATTTGAGTGAAACATTCAGAAAACAATGATCTTTTGATGCATACAATGGTAAACAGTCATCCAGGTGTTACTATGGCAACCTGCCCACATGTTACCACATTCTCCCATCAATATTTTTCCTCCAAAATTAATTTTCAACATAGTTGAACATAATATGTAAAAGGTTTTGTGCTGCTTGATATTCATTTCTGTCAGGAACCACAGGTTTTGAATGTTTGCGTAAAGTTTAAAAAACTGACACGTTATCGAGCAGTCATTTGACATTTTATCTCCCCAAATTTTGTTAAACGCTTATAAACACCAAATCAACTATGTAAAAATACATTCATATAAGTTACTTTACTTACATGACAGACTGTTGAACACAAAATGTGCCCAGGTGTTACCGCTTGATCATACCCAGATATTAAAATATTATCATAGTATCATCATAACAAAAAAAGAAAACTAAAGGACACACCTATTTTCTTGTCAGTGCTATAACATTAGTAACCAAAATCAAATTAAGTCAATTATTAGCTATACTAATCTGTACTGATGTTTGTTTGTGTACCGTCATTAAAGGGATTTGTGAGTGTCGTACTGCAAGTCTGACGCCAGCAGGTGGTCATATGGCTAATCCTCTGTATGTTTGCTCATGGAAAATAAACGCACAAGTAGAAATCATAAATGTCTAAAGGGTGTGTCATTTATCACAGATAAGCTTTGCTGTAGGGCTGCAACGATTAAAATCGATAATAGAAATAGTCGACAATGAATGCCATTGTCGACTATCAATCGGAAAAACGCCACTTGCGTTTTGCCAACAGAGTGAGACATCGCACTTGATTATAATCTGTGTTGAGAGTCGTTCATGTGCAGTAGCGTCTGTGTGGAGTAAAATACAGGTACAAGTACCAAAACTGTTAATGTTTGGAAACATTTTAGCCTGAATATGGTAAATAAAAAAGTCTAGTGGAAGTTTGCAAAGCAGCAGGTACAGCACGACAGTACCTGTAACAGCACGACAGTACCTGTACAGCACGACAGTACCTGTAACAGCACGACAGTACCTGTAACAGCACGACAGTACCTGTAACAGCACGACAGTACCTGTAACAGCACGACAGTACCTGTAACAGCACGACAGTACCTGTACAGCACGACAGTACCTGTACAGCACGACAGTACCTGTACAGCACGACAGTACCTGTAACAGCACGACAGTACCTGTAACAGCACGACAGTACCTGTAACAGCGCGACAGTACCTGTAACAGCGCGACAGTACCTGTACAGCGCGACAGTACCTGTAACAGCGCGACAGTACCTGTAACAGCACGACAGTACCTGTACAGCACGACAGTACCTGTAACAGCACGACAGTACCTGTACAGCACGACAGTACCTGTAACAGCGCGACAGTACCTGTAACAGCACGACAGTACCTGTAACAGCACGACAGTACCTGTAACAGCACGACAGTACCTGCAACAGCACGACAGTACCTGTAACAGCACGACAGTACCTGTACAGCACGACAGTACCTGTAACAGCACGACAGTACCTGTAACAGCACGACAGTACCTGTACAGCACGACAGTACCTGTAACAGCACGACAGTACCTGTAACAGCACGACAGTACCTGCAACAGCACGACAGTACCTGCAACAGCACGACAGTACCTGTAACAGCACGACAGTACCTGTAACAGCACGACAGTACCTGTAACAGCACGACAGTACCTGTAGTGAGTCTGGCCTGGGTATGATTCAAGTCAATACAGTTTTTATGTCATCCATTGTAGATGTTAAGAGTGTGTTTTGGTTCTAAAACAGCTTATGTCAGACTGTGCTTATTTTAAATTAAATGAATGCAGTCTGAAGAAGAGAGTGGACTAGAGCTGGGAATATTTGACCGGACCTGATGGGACCCCACCAGACCCGGTGGGTTCAGGCATAGTTTTTTATCATTTGAATGGGACCTGGGCCAGTTGGGGTCTGATATTTAAGGTCCATTTCATGTTCTGTACCTTCACACCCAACACTGTGACTTTACATGTTCAATAAAACATCGTTTCATTCTACTCATCTTTCTGCTGTTTATTATCATTTGTCACATAATTAAATCAACTTCATTCTAAATGTAAGAAAAAAAATAATAATTTATTACGGGTAGTGGCTCGCCTTCTTATACCCCGGCCACACCGAACGTGAAATCACAAATTTGCGCATCGAGATGACATACAAAGTCAACGCAGAGATGTATTTGAACGCAGAGTTGCCCCGGGGGCATGTTGCATGAATTTGCTGAGATGCATTGGAGCAGTTGGTGCGTTTGCCGCAAATATGCGTAAATGCTCGAGTTGAAAATATTAAACATTTTAGGCAAATTCACGTGACGTCTGCCACAAAAGCCAATCAGAAAGTCCATGAGGGAAACTTTCCAGCTGTTCGCCAACTTGCTCAAAAGTGTCTGTGCATTCCAACAACGAGCTAGCGACTGGTAAAAGGGCGACTCTCAAACCAGACAAAATGGTTTTCGCTAAAAAAAAAAAAACTCTGAAAGGAATTTGTCATAATGTTCACTTTTTAAAAAGGAGCAGGTTGATATTTTTTGTTGCACTAAAACATAACCACTGTTACTGTAGTTTGGATTTTATTTGAACCTTTTCAATAAGACATTTAGTGTTTTGATTATACTTAAATCCTGTTAAAATGACTGTTGCGTAACAGTAATGTCTACACTGATATTTTTACTTTATTACCTCCGCCAAGGAGGTTATGTTTTTGCCTTGGTCTGTCTGACTGTCTGTCTGACTGTCTGACTGTCTGTCTGACTGTCTGACTGTTCAAGATAACTCAAAAACTTATGGATGAATTTTGATGACATTTTCAGGATAGGTTGGTAATGGGGAGATCTGGAAGTGGTTAGATTTTGGTGGTGATCGGGGGGGGGGGGGGGTCTATATCTTGGCGGAGGTCTATGCTCTCAGGGTGCTTTTCTAATTGTTTTATGTTCCATGAGTGCACTTTGACAGTTTTGTTGTTTTCACATGTTGGCAAAACTGCAACTATTTAAAATGTTCAGAAAGGTTATTTGGCCTAAATGATCTATTTTTCTTTTTTTTTTTTTTTAATACTCAAGATCATGATTTTATTTTTTAAAAATTATGACATTTTTGCCATATGGCACACCCCTACTCAACATTAACCACTACGTGGCTTTTCACCAAACTACAGTATACGTTTTAGTTTTATAATGAAGTCATTTCAGTTTGAACAAAATTAAATCCTTAAAGTACATCAACTTCGTATCCAAACTAGCCCACCTGTGAATCTGTGAATGTCCCAACTGCTACAACACAGAACTAAACTCAAAAACGCATCAAGTCCACAGTTCCTCCTTCACAGTTCCAGTGGTTGTTTAGAAACAAACCGTCGTCCGTGAAACCTTATGGTCTTTTCTACACAAAACCTCAGCCCTGTGGTAATTGTTTTAAGTTTTCCCTCCAGTCTTGACCCTCCACGTTCAGGCTTTCCTGTGGGATTGTTGTTAGGCCAGACGGAAAAAATGAAAACGCCAGTGGACTGCATATGGGGCCTCCCCAAACCACATCAACACTTTGCCGAGCGGCCAGCTTGAAAACAAATCACAAGTTGTAACACAATCCAGCATATTAGGCACAACTCTGAAAATCTGAGCCTCACTTATCAGTGCCATGAATGACGTCAACATCACCACTTTACCGTCTGAAAAACATCCACCCAATACTACCATGACAAGACATTTTCAGATTTTAATTAATCTGGATTACGTAAAAGGTAATATCATATTTAATATCAAAAGAGGAATTTTTAAGAAAAGTGAAAAATGGCTGCCTTTGAGAAGTTTACTTCATAATTAATGGGTGAACTAAAACTTAATGTTAACTGTTGAAAATAATACACAAACTAACTTTTTTATAAGAGATATATCCATTTAATATGGAAGCCCATTTCTGCCAGGAGAAAAAAAAATCCCATAGAAAGTCAAAATGTTGAGATAAGTGTAAATGTAGACGTACTAAGAGCACATATTCAAACTGTGGAACCCAAATGTTGTAAAGATGCTCAATAACACTGTGATTCATAAATAGAGTACATTGAGTACTTTAAATGTGACTTTACCACAAATTAAATACTAGATTTATTTGGTGTTTCACAAACAAATCTAGTGTATGTATGGAAGCACATTTCCACCAGGAGAAGGAAATACAGGTTAAGTGTTTTAAATACATCATTTGTTAATGTCAGATCATGGTGAAACAGCAAGAAAATCTAGTATTTAATTTGTGGTAAAGTCACATTTAAAGTACTCCTCAATAACAGTGTTATTGAGCATCTTTACAGCATTTGTGTTCCACAGTTTGAGCATGTGCATCAAAACCTCACATTTTTATCTCAAAACTTCAACTTTCAATGGACTTTTTTTTTTTTTTTTTCATTCTGACAGAAATGGGCTTCCATAATTTAATGATCATCTGTGATTCTAATAATTAAAATAAGTGTTTTAACATTTTTAATTTTAACAACAATCCACAAAAACGAGCAATTAATGGAATAGAAGAGTGAGCAGATGGTGGCATTTACACATATTTACAGTGGTTTTAATATTTTTTTTAATTGCCTTGGGCACAGCAGAGGGCAAATTTTACACTTTATATTTACATGTACGTATAATGTTTTTACACTACTCTTTCTTCCATTCAATTTCAATGGGAAATAGCTGTAATATAAAATTGATGTTAAAGCATTATGCAAAGCTCTTTGAGGATGAAACGAACCCGCACAAATACCTCTGGCTTCACAGCACTGCTTGACTTCATCATATATCATTCATTAGCTGCAACTCCAAGACTCCAGTTCTAAACAATTACCACATTAAGAAGTGTAGAAATATCCCACTGTTCAGGAGAAAAATGATTAAAAACTGCTCTCCCCTGCTGACGATACTATCCTTCCCACTGCCTGGCTACAACATTAGCTTAGTTTGCTTTGAATTGACCTGAACGTGGCTACACTGTGTGGCTTCTGTCTGGCCTCCCTCTCCCTGAATGCCCTCTTGCATGGTTGCCCCCTCATTACTGTAATTGACACGTTCATCCCTCCTCTTTCCCCTTAAGGCGCTGATGGCTCAATTAGGAGCTGGCCGGAGGACGGATTGGACGCCAAGATAATGAGGTCGCCGCTTGGCTAAAACCGAACCCCGCATCCAGGCAAAGAGAGCTCGATGTGTGACAGACGGGAGGCGAGAGAAGCAAGAAGATGACGCGATGTACAGGTTGGCGGGAAGAAACAGCAGGAGACGCAAGACAGACGGAAATGATGGTGACGAAGGAACGGCTCTGCCCTGGTATAGGCTCGCCTCATTATGTTAAACAGTCAGGCATTTGATTATTGGTATGGGGGGGAAAAAAAAAAAAAAAAAAAAAGCAGAGGTTATAGGAATCATCCAAGTAATGGTTATGCAACGCTTGAATATTCTTCTGTAGGAAAAACCAATCACGCTCAAAGTAGGCATCCGTCTGTTTTGGAGAAGTGTAATTAGTGGCAGTGACCTTTAGCAGATTATGCGCTAGCCAATGAAATGTGACAAAGCTCCGAGATAAATGGTCACAGCCTCAAACGTTACTTGCAGAGGGGTTTGCCCGTCCCCGGCTCTCAGACAGGGGGTTATGGTGGTCTTAATGGCTCAATCTCTGCTCCCAAAAGATCGACTGGGTTGATAAAGACTCACATACTCTTGTGACTTTGCATCAAATCTTACACCTGACAATTAACAAGACCACAGGGTGATGAAGATGAAGACAGATCTTATTTCACCTCAAAGCTGTGCACACTGAGGACAGTGACAGACTGGTGTTTTTAAAACCTCAGCACCCATTTATGCCATATAACATAATTGGAAACATTTCAACAGTATATTTTTGCAATTTCTGTATAATACTTGACTCCATTTTTTTAAAATAACCAACACTAATATCTTATAATATTAGGAAATAGGGAGAGGATTGATTATACGAACAAAAATACCAACATTTTATAAGTTGCAGTGTCTTAAATATAAGGATTTTATGCCATAAACTGATTTTCGTTCATTTCTGTATTGTAGGTTGAATAGAAGCCAGTCTGAATTTTCTCTTAGAGTTGCAAATATTAGATTAGTCCTTCCAAGAGGTGTGGAAATTTTCAAAGATGCACTGTGATGCAGACATCATAATCCAATCCAATGGTGAAGCCTGTGAATCTTCATATGTCTACTTTCAGTACCCTGCAGAAGAATTCATGTTGTGTTTGTATAATGTTTACTCACTGCACAGACTCTGGCATTAAAGAGATGCATTTATGCTCACCATAGTTGTCTTGATTTTTTGAGAGCTCTTTCTATGTAAAAGGGAGTTCACATTCCTTTGGCTGCTTGTATCACTGATAAAACATTATGAGAAATGTTAAGATACAATATGTTAAGATGAACTGAAAGTTGCCGAGCAATTATTCCACTAACTTTTGTAAAAACAGAATTGACAGTCACTAGAAGAGTCACAACTCTTTAAACTCTTTAAAAACATTTTTTCATGATAAAACTTACATGTGACGATTCATATTTAAACAAAAATAACCAAGTATAGGAACTTTGAGTCCCATAGTCTTGTAAACATCCTATTTTGTAATGTTTCAACAAGACAAAACCAAGAGCTGAACCAGTCCTTACCCATTAAGAGGTTTGTCCTTGACCCGTGACCTTTCCACAAATTTCCATAAAAATCAATACAGTGATTTTTCTGAACTCAAATACATAAGAGACATGATGTAGACACTGAAAAAGCCTCACTCTAGTAACTTTCTATCTTTTCACTGAACATTCAAGGCATCTTCTGAGTCTCATCAGTAACCTACATCACATAAGCAGCAAGGATTCAATGTCTGGGACAAGGTTGTTCATTGTCCAAATCAATGCCACTGAATAACAGTCACTCAGGTTTACATGTTGGAGTGGTTTTAAGAGAAAGGTTCAAGTCAATTCAATTTAAGGTTTATAAAAACTCCAAATTCCTAGACAAATCAAAGTTGGACTGAAACACGCATTTCCCTTACTGTAGTTTTCAAGATCCAGGTGCTTTGTGCAATAAGCTCTGCTAAGGGGGTTATGTTTTCCTTACAATTCGACTGTCTCTCAACAACATTGCGCAAATATCTCCAAGCTAATTTTCGTGAAACGTGGTGGCGAGGTAGGATCTGAGCCAACAGGGAATTTTGTAATTCTGGAAATTTTGCAATCCATTAAAATATACATTAGCAGTTAATATCCTTTCTGATCATTTCTCAAATTCCATCTTTTTAAAAAAACTCCACTAACTCCTAATACTTCACTGTTTTTCCCATGACATTCTTTCAATTTTATCTGAGACGCATCGCATCCTATAAAAGATACAACTGTGAAACTCTATTTATCTTGGCACCCATTCCCACTGCTGTCAGCATCCATGTAGAACCCACAGAAAAAAAAAAACAGGTTTAGACACGTTAAGCATTTTAATAAAATACTTTTTCAGGTGGTTGTATGATGCAGAACGTGCAGAAATCAGTGAAATTCAAACAATCAGTAGCCATTGGTGGGAATTGCAGGATTTGCTTAAGCATATAAACACACATGGTTTCCAATGCATCTGAACGGACTAGCAGCACACCAAAAAAAAAAAAAAAAAAGCCAAAGTAGAGAAGTGACTTGTTAAATGTGTCATCTTTTTTGCCCAGATGTTGACAGCACTCCATCTGCAGGGACATTTCACAGCAGAGGATCACTCTATCAAACTGGCCTACTTATATAGCCTTTGGTGTCTATGGCACAGAAAAAAAAACACATCTGCTGATTTCCAGTGTAGAAGCCAGAAAAACACAGATATATAATATACCAACAATAACCAATGCCCTATATTATTTGAGTCTGAATGCACTCCATATAATGTAAAACAAACAAAAAACGACAAAAACAAAAAACTACAAAATACAATTTCAGTATAAAAATGCTTTTTACTTTTAAATAAAACCATAAATTAGCATTCATGTACTATTTTAAATCACTCTCATCAAGTCAATGCACATGTATTAACTTATAACAGCTGGAAAATATCATTGTTCTCGTCAAAGTGAAGCTTCAAAAGAAGAAAAAAAACGTCTGGGGAACAGCTGTGAACAAAAGCTCTTATGGATGGTGTTTTTTCTTTAATACTGTTGCATTATTGAGCATGTTACATCCAGAATGAGGCCCTTTTCGTGTGAAATTTGCTGTGAAGTGGGAGCATAAGCTGTAGCCTATAAACATTATGACAGATGGAGAATAAGTAGGCCCACGGACAGGTAGCCTACAGGATCTCATTTGACAAGCAGGGGGTTGTAGCTGTTATTACATCGTGTGTCTCGAATGTAATACTGTAAATTTAATATTCCAAACCACCTCAAATGGACTAAGCTTTACGGGGCAGAGGACGAGCTACTCTATACAGGCCATTTCACAATTTTCTAGTTACGACTCCGACCGACAGCCATTACCTTCCTTACACTCTCCATGTAACTCGGCTCGTCGAGACGGAACACGAAACACTTTAAACCACCTTTTACATTCAAATTAAGTCTCTCCTTCTGTGTAACACAATTTACAAAAGTGTTGTTTATCACTTGGGTATATTTAAATAATAATAAAGCAAGCAGTTCTGCTCCTGTGTGAGGAAAAAGACGCAGGAAGGAAATGTATCACTCCACTTACCCTGAAATATTGCTGATTAAAAACCGAAAATAGACCTGCCACCACCTGCTCCAGAGGCAACCCGTTTTAATTAACACGCAAAGATTAATTACACTAAAGCGACGTCTCTATTTATACGAATCCGCGGCATTTTATTCCATTTAATGTAGAAGTAACTATACTGTCCACCCAGGCGATACAGTGAACCAGTGTACGAACAACGTCATTGACATTAGCCTGTGATTGACC
Source organism: Siphamia tubifer (assembly GCA_020466265.1). Taxonomy (NCBI): domain Eukaryota; kingdom Metazoa; phylum Chordata; class Actinopteri; order Kurtiformes; family Apogonidae; genus Siphamia; species Siphamia tubifer. The sequence goes on along the minus strand of CM035793.1, from coordinate 46,718,144 downwards.
TGTCAGTAAACCAATAACACGCTGACGTGCGACGCTCTTGTCCAATCACAGGGCGGTGTCAGTGAAGTGGGCAGGTCTGTGAGAGAGGACATGACGGAGGTGACGGCCATGTTCTGCAATAGTGTTTGTATCCCTCCGCCTCAGTATTTACCTTTTGCATGATTTTGCATGTGGGGAAAATGTCACTGTAGGCTTACTGTGCCCTGCCTGCTTTCCATAACTCGTCAGGCCATTTGTTTTTCTCGTCAAAAAGCCACGGTAACACAAGAAAGCGGTAAATAACCGTGCCCTTAGATTTGTTAGGACTCAGAAAAAGAAAAAAAAAAGTATTAAGTGCTTGAAGGTGGTTGTTGTCTGAAGTGTGATCGTAGACCTTTTTTTTTAATCATGCCTTCAGACGTTATGACATCGCGACATATCCTCCCGATTAGGTCCAAATATTTTTTTTCACGCCACATATTTGCATATGCAGAATGAACACGGGGAGATACAGAAAATAACACTGAAATATAAAGTAGTTTTACTCCTTTATGTATACACAAATATTGTGTAATTGCATATATTTCATTATAGTAGGTAAATACACACAGGTGATATATATATATATATATATATATATATATATATATATATATATATATATATATATATATATATATATATATATATATATATATATATATATATATATATATATATATATATATATATTTAAACCCATTACAAGGTGCGGTGTTATTATCTGTTTATCTTTAAGCATAAATGCAGTTCAGACACAGTGTCCCTCTAGCAAGGCTTAAAAACGTGGAAAATACAGGCTTAACCTTAATGACCTTTACATTTGAAAGCCACCTTACAATTTGCACTAGGATCAATGTAAATATCACAAAATATCAACTACATTTCAGTTAATGAAAAATTGACAAATGGACAAATGGATATATATATATATATAAAAAAAAATTTTTCCTCTCGCCCCACGTGGGCGGTGTCTCCTTCAGGCTCGGGTCCTCTACCAGAGGCCTGGGAGCCTGAGGGTTCTGCGCAGGATCTTAGCTGTTCCTAGCAATGCGCTCTTTTGTACAGAGATCTCTGATGTTGTTCCTGGTATCTGCTGGAGACATTGTCCCAGCTTGGGGGTCACTGCCCCTAATGCTCCGATCACTACTGGTACCACTGTTGCCTTCACACTCCACATTTTCTCTAACTCCTCTTTCAGCCCTTGGTATTTCTCAAGCTTCTCATGTTCTTTCTTTCTGATGTTGCTATCACTGGGGACTGCTACATCTATCACCACCACTGTCTTCTCATGTTTATCCACCACCACTATGTCAGGCTGATTGGCCATCACCATCTTGTCAGTCTGGATCTGGAAGTCCCACAGGATCTTGGCCTGTTTGTTCTCTGTCACCTTTGGGGGGTTCTCCCATCTTGACCCTGGGACCTCCAGTCCATACTCTTTACAGATGTTCCTGTACAGTATGTCCGCTACCTGGTTATGTCTCTCCATGTATGCCTTGCCTGCCAGCATCTTACACCCTGCTGTGATGTGCTGGACTGTTTCAGGGGCTTCTCTACACAGCCTACACCTGGGGTCCTGTCTGATGTGGTAGACCCCGGCCTCTATTGCTCTGGTGTTCAGGGCTTGTTCTTGTGCAGCCATGAGTAGCGCCTCTGTGCTGTCCTTTAGTCCAGCCTTTTCCAGCCACTGGTATGTCTTTTCCATATCAGCCACTTCCTCAATATATATATATATATATATATATATATATATATATATATATATATATATATATATATATGTGTGTGTGTGTGTGTGTGTGTGTGTGTGTGTGTGTGTGTGTGTGTGTGTGTGTGTGTGTGTGTGTTCAGGCAGCAGGTTTTATTGCACAATGTGGATTTTTTTTTGGGGGGGGGGGGGCGAAATCTGATTTTTTTGTATGCTCGTTCATATTACACATTAATGTTGCTTCTGTCAGTTTTGAGTATGAACTGAATGTGACCTTGACGTGACCTGTGTGCATAAAATAGGTCCTGACATAACATGTGACCACACAGGCATGTGCTGTGTTTACAGAAGTAAATATGGAAGGATTCATAATTGTGACATTTGTCACATTTCAATTATGTAAATATCCAATAAATGTGAGCTGACTGTTCAGAATGAAGTCACATTGTAAAATATCAGATCTGTTTCAGATTTAGGACCACATATGAAAGTGGCTTCAGTTGGATTTGGAAAAAAAACCTGATTTGTTATTTTCATGTTGCCTTTAGCAGATCAGATACCAGTCACGTATGAACCAAAAAAATCTGATTTGGCCACTTTTGCCTACAGTCTGAACTAAATAACTCTTTCACACTAGGTCCCATTTTAAGCAGAGCAACATTGTTAATTTCAGTAATTCTGGTAGGACTTAGGCTTAAACTGACCTTAAACTGACATCAGTTGCTCAGAGGTGAACTGATCTGATGGTGTAATTGGCCAAATGGTGTGAATGCAGGGCGAAGTATACAGGCTCCATCTCACAGGTCAAAGGTTAACATTCTTCTTTAACACGTGAAAACAGTTTTTCTTATTTATTATGTGTCAGGTAGCCTTTTTTCCAATATGTTTCACAAATTTAAATGAAATTGTGAGTCATTGGTAAATACTGCTCTCAAGACCATGAAGAGAAAAATGACTAAAAACTACAGAATGTACAACTGATGTCAACAACTGTTGTTTGTTTCTGGGATGTATTTCTGAAGGAATATGAGATCCTCTTCTGCTATGCTTTCATTTTCTTTTTTCCCTTTTACTTAGATGGTAAATCTGGATCATCACTTGCCAGATACTGGGCAGACCTGAGCAAAGTACGGCCTGAAAGAAGGTCCTGACCGACCCAAATGAGGTCATTTGCAAATTACAAGCAAATATAATAGAGCAGTCAAATTATAATTTTAAAAAAAATCTGATTAATCTCAGGGTTGCTTTAGATTAATTTTGATTCATCATGATGAAAACACTTTGTATCAATGGACTGTTTGGTCTGAAATGTCCTACAAAATACACAAAAATACACAAAGAAGAACAAAACAATGAAACGTAAAACATAGTAAAATCCACCAAAGTGATGAAAAATCCAAAACATGTATAAAATACTGAAAAAAATACCAATTATTGTGATAAAATATTCAAAACATTTGCAAAAATGTGAATATACATGTAATTAATATGTTTATTCAACACTTTCAACAGTTTCAACCAAACAACTTGAAATAAAACAAGTTTCCCATTTAATTGATTAATGTTTAAAACAGATTAATCATGATGATAGATTAATCCATATTAATGTGAACATGTGGTTTTTTGCACATTTACTTTCCAAACTCAGCATAAGACTTGTGCACTGACTGGTACACCCATACACATACACATTTACAACGATTCATCCATACACTTTTATGTCAAGATAAATATCACTCTAAGGTTCTATATTTATTTATAACACAATCTCTATACATCTTTTTTAAAGTATTTATTGAGCTGCAGTTTTCTTTATATCTGCATTCAACCAATCTGGGGGTTGGAATCATAAAAGCTTAGCTTCTTCCATCCCCTTTTCAGATCATGTATTGTGAATGTTTATTTTATTTGTACTCGCACATGGTGTGAATATACATGTTTGAAATAAAAATCAATCAATCAATCAATCAAAACCTATTCCACACTGTAAACACTGGTGTGTTTAAACTGAAAATGAAGCTAAACACTGAGCTCCTGGGTACAGAATATTTAATCATGGGTTGAGTGTCTAATGTACACAGGTACAGGTTTGTAAACTGGACCCGTGCGGGACTTCAGTCACATGACTCTGTCAGTCCCCTGGTGAGTCTCCTGCTGTCATGTCTTCAAAATACCTCTGTAAACCCTGACCTCTGACCTCTGACCTCTGACCTCTGACCCTCTGTAAACCAGCATCAGATAGAGTTTTTATCAAATCAGTGACATTAGTGTTTTTTAGACAAGATTATATTGATCAGTTGATTTTCCTCCACAAGAATAAAAACTGTATTTTATGTCTAACCTCAGTGTTATGTTCAGTGTATTCTCATATTTGTAGGAATAATTAAACTTTATGACATTTTAATCTTTTATTTTGTCTTTCTTGAGGGAAAGTAAGTTTTGTATTTTAAATATGAGCAGTTTTACAAACCTGTTAAATTAGTAAAACTAGATAATCAGTTTTACATTTCACTATCACTTATCTAAAGGTATATTATCATTAATATCACTTATCTACAGGTATATTATCATTAATATCACTTATCTACAGGTATATTATCATTAATATCACTTATCTACAGGTATATTATCATTAATATCACTTATCTAAAGGTATATTATCATTAATATCACTTATCTACAGGTATATTATCATTAATATCACTTATCTACAGGTATATTATCATTAATATCACTTATCTACAGGTATATTATCATTAATGTCACTTATCTTCAGGTATATTATCATTAATATCAGTTATCTACATGTATATTATCATTAATATCACTTATCTACAGGTACAGTAGTTCCTGCTCTATTGTCTCTGTGACACTAAATAAACAAAAGGATGGTTTTGAAATTATATTTGTTTCTTATTCTTCTCAGTAACATAACATAAAATAAGTCCTTGCGGTTTGTATTGATTTTTATTGAATTAAACTGAACTGAATCGTATCGTATTGAATCGTACCAAATGGTTCTGAATCGTTCACTAATTTTTATGAATCGCCCTGAATTGGATCGTAGTCTGTGAATTGAGATTAGAATCGGATCGTTGTCTGAGTGAAAGATTCACACCCCTAATAAATACAATTAATCCCATATGTTTTCACTGCGTTCTATGTGTTTAACTTCTTTTTTTGTTATTCTATATACATGTTAAGAGCCATGTATGACATTTGCCACTAAGGTGTTGAGTAGTAGCAGACAATTAAAAAGTAGAAAAGGAAAATCAGTGATAACCCCCCCCCCCAAAAAAAAAACAAAAAACTGACAGTAATATTATTTCTCTGTCTTTTCTGGTTGGTTTCTGTGTCATATGTAAGTGACAGCACAGATACTGCCAATAAACAGACAACTTTAAGAGCATGGAGGCCAGTATTAATAAAATGTTCATATCCAGATCCACTAAAATATCTAAACTATAGTTGGTTTTCATATAAGCCAGGGTTCAGCACTCTTTACAAACTTTGAGAGCCTTTTTTGTGCCAAAATTGTATTATTTTCATGTGTTTGGAGCCAAAAGAATACATTAAATGCATTCTACTTCCTCCTTGTGTATTGTACCGATGATTATTTATGACTTTCACTTTGCATTTCTATTTCAGTAATGCAGCGTTTGATGCATTTATGGTATAAGACAACCATTATACCAATTGATGTTTTTACTATTTTCATGGGAGACACTGTTTCCAATAAATAAAATGGATTCATTGTATAAAAGAGAATAAATCCACTGGCAGTAGAACAATGAATGCATGCAAATGGAGTTTGGCTAAAAAAAGATGGAACATTTCAGGTGTGCAATTGTGGATTTTTTTAAAGCAGGTTTTAAATAATCACCTTTCTCAATGAACAATTTTATCATCCAAAGATACAGTGTGGATTTTCATTGGCGTGTATGCGGTACAATTTTAGCATGTATGTTTTTGTTCCTTAGTTTTAATTAACTTTTTTATGTGTAAAGCACATTATAACCATGTGTTTAAAAAGTGCCACATAAAGTCTTCCTTACTTATGCTTACATATATAAACAACGAGTACTTGATAATAAGGTGCATTAAATGTCAAAATTATTCGATAAAAAGTCAAAATTATGAGATAAATTGGGGGGAAATACAGCCCGCACTGCTGTAAATAAACCAAGAATTTTTATGCTAAAATGTGTGGACTGGTCTCGAAAGCTGTGCTATCTATGAGCATTGACATTCCAATGTCCAGATTTCATACAAAACATGAAAAAACAGTCAAAAATGTCCATTTGATATGAATTGGGTCATGCTTACGTGGCTATAACTCCAAAACGATACATTGAAGTGTTTTGCAGTAAATAGGAAAAATTATTCAAATTGGCCCAGAGATTACACGTGCGGTCTCATAATTCCGATATTTCGTACAGATTTCGCATTATTATGCCAAATAAAACTCCATTCATTCTTAATGGGACCTTTTTTTCCAACACTCCTGCTTCTTCATACTTTGTGGCACAGACTTCATTTAAACTTTCAAACACAGTCATTTTTGTGGTGTCTTTAGGATGTGATTGTCATGAGGGTGTGATTTACGGTTGTCGATAGAGAACTCAGTAAATCCACCCTGAAAAGACCAAAATCTGACTTTTTATCAGTGGGTGATGTCATCGCTAGAGCACGAGAGAAGAAAAAATTAAGCTGAAAAATGTCTCAATAACTCGTCCTCACGGCAAAACCATAAATAGTAGACAAACAATCTTTTCCACAAATGTTGCCATGGTTGTGAGAATTCAAACAAACCAGGGTTTGAAGATCTAGCTCTTTTTAAAGTGAAATGACAGGAACCTGTTTGGGATGATGTCAGGGATTTCTGTCAATAGACTTCTATTGGAAAAATCATTTCTGTCTCATGTTGAGTTCAGTGTTTTTGAAATTGTTCTAACTCACTTATTTTTCACAGTACACACATAAAAAGTACATGTACTTGTTCCTCAGACATGACATACCATGACGTTTAACCAATTATTTACAGTTTTACCAAAAATCACAGTAGTTCAGAGGCATGGTTTAATATTCAGACAGACTTTACTCCAGTCAGCTCTGTGTGTCTGCGTGTGGAACTACAGGCTGGTTTCCATGGCAACGGGGAAAGACCCTTACTCACAGAAAGTGGGAGGAGCTTTAACATAAAATAGGAGGAGCTTTAATAGAAGTGACTCAGCCCACAATATGAAGTGAACAGCAGATATTTCTTCATCAGCCACAACTCCAGTGATCCAACTAATGACAAACACAGGGGTTACGTTTCCTTCAGGAAATGTATGGAAGTCTAGTTCTGGATGTATGTTTCTCTCCAGGAACTGCACTATAAGTGGATCATTGTCTGGTCGATGAATCTGTCATCGTGTGCAACATGTGTGACTATGCAGTCAATGGGTGTCCATAGCCTGGGGATGGCGTGAGTGACAATACATTTGTATTTGTACCTGGTAAAAGTAGCAGCGGTCGACTTTTCGCTCAAAGTCTTCATTTACACAACATTCACCAGACTTCAACATGTCCTCACATAGAACATCTCTGAATTTTAAGGGGTACTTTATTTCCACAATAGTCATATTCTGTGTATGCATCAGGAGATGCACCCATCATGGAATTAACTTGTGAATTCCTGAAGCCAGCTGGTGACACTTTGGCATTTTCATGTGGGAATGCTTTGGTGGTTAGTACCCTCCCTGATGGCATTACTGCTGAGACAGGTGCAAGTTGATTTGTTTGCAAAAAAATCAAGTAGGGTTACAGCATTAGCTTCATACTGTTTGCTCCAAGTAACAGCATGTGTTTTCAGAGGCTGGTATGTTGGAATACATATCTTCTTCATAAGTGATAGTGCAGGCGCTTCTAACCATGTTTTCATCACTTTCTGTGCAGTTGATGCTTTTATTCTTAACTGGCAAAACTGTTATTACCCTTCAAAGATGGCTGCCGTGCAATTCTAGGAAAGTTACGTGATCTGTGACATCAGCCCTCCTGCAAGTTCAAAAGCACTTCTGAAAACACTAACACAAGGCTGCCTACATTATTCTTACTGGTTTGGAGGCAGACTTGTGTCCTACTTTAAAAGCATATTCTCTATCAGACCCAGTACTGGGGACAACTGGGAATATAGAGGCTGACGGGGGGGGGGGGGGGGGACAAAAAAAACAAAACACATGACATCTTGGAAAAATGCCTCATAAGAGACATCCTGGATTAGAAACAATAGCAAAAGCTGACTTGATATGTTGGATTCAAGCTCATCAAGATACAAATAGACATGAAGATGAGTCACAGCCCAGTCTCATAAGAACTGACTCAAATACGGATGTTAAACACCAACACTGACCAGGAGACGACATGGTGAGGTCTGCTCGACTGGACATAGAACATTAAATACTTAAAAGTGTTTAAGTACTGTAGGAACCGTGTGTTGACCTGAAATTATGGAGGAGTTTGTAAAGTCATGTGAACGGGTTCCAGTGGTAAACAAACTCAAACGTCTGCAGCGTAATAGTACCCAGAGGCAGCACAATAAAACACAAGCTGCACAAAGGGCAAGAAGAGCAGGCAGCCAAGCTCCACTGAAGGAAGTGGACACACACACATGGCCTCAGGGTTGGTAGGACCAGTGTGGGCAACTGTAAAACATCTGAGGAACGGCTTCGACCATGTGGCGTCGAAGCTACAGACGGATCATTCAGCAGGTTAATTATAAGCTGCTTCATTTGGCCCACACAGTTCAACTTCAGCCCTGGTCAACACACTGTTATTTTTTCTGGAAATATATTCTCTTTTAGCTGTCATTTTCCTCCCTTTGTCAATAAACCCATGAAATATTTTAAATCTATAGATCAGAGGTGTCAAACTTGTGTTAGTTCAGGAGCCACATTCACCTTAAGCCACAGGTGTCAAACTCCTGCATGTTTTACATATTTCCTTCTTCCATGTGATTCAGTTTAACCCTTTAACTCCTGAGAACTAACAAAATAATTGGTAACATGAGCAAAATAAGACACAAATCTAAGAAAAATAGTAAATTTAAAAAACCAAAATGTTGAAAAATAAACAAAATGAGCAACAAAAACTAATAAATATTTACAAAATGACAAATGATGTGGAAAATTACTTATTACTTAATAATCTTTGCTTCTGCCTGATCCTTTTTCAGTCAAATTCTGTATTGTTCTCTCTCTTTGCTGCTTTGAAGTGAATATATGACTGAAATAAACTAAACTAAAAAAAACCCTAGTATTGGAATTTGGTCCCAGCAATTTTAATTTTGCCTTTAAAAATGTTTAAATAAAATTACATTTAAAAAAAAAACTTGCTTTTTGGCACCTTTTCCATGCACGAAGGAAAATGGTTGAATTTTTCTGAATATTTAAACATCATCCATTCAGAATGCATCATCCCTGACACATAAAGAGTTAATAATCAGCTCCTCATCAAACTGATAATGATGTAATGACCTCCAGGTGGAATAGAAGAGGGAAACATCTAAAACATGCAGGACACCGGCCCTCGAGGACCACAGTTTGACACCCCTGCCTTAAGCTGATAGAAAGTGGACCACACCAATAAAATGATAGAAATAATAGAATAGAAAAAAATATATAAAATAATAAAAAGGCTAAACTTCTGCATTTTGAGTGAAAAAGCCAAATTCTGCCATAAAAACGTTTATAACTGTACTTGAACATTAAATATTAACACAAAAATTCTTTAGAAAAATAAATGTTAACAAAATGACACTTATACATGTGCATCACAACTGAATGATAATGGATTTACAAATACACACATTTTGTCATGAGAAGTGAGGACTCCAACACACAGTGCTGAAGAGGAAAATAATTTAATAACAAACTAAATAAAATCAAGACAAAGACAAAACCAAAACAAAAACCTGGGTGTAGATCAGCCAGAGTGTGTGGTGTGAAAAACATCCATGTTACAGCGACAGAGGAGATGACGACACTGAACTGTCCCACAGCAGCAACTGAAAGCTTCACTGCTTAAATATTACAGATCAGTAACGACTTGCAGCTGCACGGTGCGGGACCAGGTGGATCTGAGAGCACTGGGGCAAAGGTCACTGGAGCAGAGGTCGTGACACGTTTAGTGACATTCAGAATATTTTTAACATTCCACATACATTTCAGGTTATTCACATTTGTTGTAACAGTTTATTTTTAAAATATATGTATTTATTTAATCCCTTTTTGTACACTAAAATAAAGGACATTTGCAGTTTTCATAATTCATAATTAACTTGACAAATTATTAGATAATTGAGTGATTTCTACATGAATGTGTTTGTCATCAGTGTCTTTACTCTGGTGCATCCACACTGACTCCGCCCCTCTCTTCTGACTCCGCCTCTTTACTCTGGTGCACCCACAATGACTCCGCCCCTCTCTTCTGACTCCGCCCCTTTACTCTGGTGCACCCACACTGACTTACCCCCCAACAGTGTCCTGTGAGCCCAGTTCTGGTCCGGTTTTGGTCAAAGCCAAAGTAGTCCCGGCAGGTTTCCTGGGGTCAACAAAATAAAACCTGTTTCTTCTTAAAACAGTATGTGTTGGAATGAGTGATTTATTTACATAACAAAACCATCACAGAACAAAAACTCACACCTCGTAATTGCTTGGAGCTACTTTCTCTCAATAGTGATCAATGTGCTAGCGTTGTCACTGCTAACAGCTGTGTGCCTTAACAAACTACTTTCAACAGTTGTCGGTCAGTGTTAGTGGCTGCTACGTGCAGGTGCACAGCTGTTAGCAGTGACAACACTAGCGCATTGATCGCTATTGAGAGAAAGTAGCTCTAAGGAAACCTGCCGGGACTACTTTCACTTTGACCAAAACTGGAACAGAACTGGGCTCACAGGACACTGTGGGGGGTAAGTTAGTGTGGGTGCACCCGAGTAAAGACCCTGATGACAAACACATTCATCTGGAAAATACTGAACTGTCCCTTTAATCAGTAGATGCTTTTGGCTGTTTTTTAATTCATACACAGAAAAGATAAATGTATTGGCATGAATTTATCACTGGAAAATATAACATTTCTGTTGCTCTTTAGGCTTTTGATAGTGCAAATTTAACACAAATAACCTTTAGTGATATAAAAAAGACTGATAATGAGAAATAACAACACAGCTGAACTGCATCATGGGAGGAAAATAAGACAGAAAAGGGAAATATGTTGTACAAAAATCATAGGAACAATGTGATTCATATTGTAAGAGGTCAAAGTGAAGGATGAGCAATGGGTGAACATACATTAGCAGTACAGTGTTCGATTAAACCTGGTTACATCATATGGGTTCTCGTTTTTTTTTCTTTCTATTTCCATTTTCACAAACATATATATATATTATTTTATATTTCACCTCATAGACACCTACACTGTAAAACAAACTAAGGAAATCACTTACACTTTATTTAACAGTAATAGTTACCAGTTAAATATATTATAACTAGTTAAATTTTAACTACAGTGGTACCTCTACTTACCACAGAACCCGCTAACGAATGATCCAAGTAACGAAATACCTTTACCTCAATTTTTCGTCTCTGAATACGAAAGAAAATTCTATTTATGAAACGAAAACTAAACTCCTGAGACATAAATACAGTACTATATGTACATTACTGTACGCAACTATGTAATGTACATAAATATGTCACGTACACACTGTATGTAGCATCCCATTGGCTATGAGGGTGCTACCCATGATGCTTTTCATTTCGTTATTCAGTTAAATCAGACAATATCTTGTGCTTCATATTTAACATTAGATCTAACATGTGACATTTGGTCGTTGTGCGACGTCACATAACGTCAGAGTGACGTCATACGTGGTCGAATATTGAAATGGACATATGTGAAAAACAGGACCCAGGATTTCTGGGAATGTTTTTAAACCCTCTAAGGGATTGTTAATGATCCATAAAATAAATGGTTAGTGAACACAGAACACTAGTTTATAAAGAAGTTCTGAACATCCAGATCCAAACCTTGGCAGATTTAATGTGTTAGCGTTAGCGTTAGCACAGACTGGTGCTGCTTCACTGAGGTCTGAACTCTACCACTGATCTAGTTTAATGTGTTAGCGTTAGCATTAGCACAGACTGGTGTATGCGCTTTCAGAGTGATCTAGTTTTTACAGTGTACACTGAACTGTACATTTCCTTACAAATCCAGTAATATATTCACATTTTTCCAGCACGTATCATGTCATCAGTATAATCAGTAAACATTCTAAACATCATATTTGTTTTCAGTGGACGTGGAAGCAGGAACATGTGTCGTTTAACAAACATCTTTCCTAAAGCCTGATCCCACTTTAAGGATCATGGTAATTTACCGTACATGTTTCACTCTCACTGCTTCATGACAAAAACAAATCCACAGTTCTCTTTATGTAGGTTTACCCACTGGGCTGCCCACACACACTCCTCACCTCCACCCACTCGCTCCACTCTACCAGCCCGTTACTCTTTTATGAAAGCAGAGCTAGAGCTTCTTATTACTCATGAAGGGATTTTCGAGCTCTGGCCAATTTGGACGACGATTAATAGTTCATCTTTTTCTGTTAAAGAGAAAAAGGATCAAATCCAGTGAAAACGTCCAGTGGCTTCTTTGTGTTCCTCACCTTTTGGGATCAAAGTACAGAGAGATTTTACCTTCAAAATGAAAAAATATGTTTATTCACTGGTACCTGATTTAAATCTCATGATGGATTTTCATTAGAATTTTTATGATGTTTTCTTAACTGCTGACTTTTAAATTAAGCTTGAATGTTAAAAAAAAATACTTTCAGTTTGACAAAATCTGTCACATCCAACTGGACTTTATTTTCTTTGTGGTCATTTTCTGTCCATTTGTGTAATTTCCCCAACATAGAATATAATATAATATAATACAATACAATACAATACAATAGAATACAATAGAATAAAGGAAATGACAGACACATCGATAGATTTGATTTGATTTTGATTTGAATGATTTATTTCGAACATGTGCAAAGTGCAACAATAATCAATACAACAATAATAATAATAACAATGACATGTCCAAAAAGCAGTAGGATGAAGCATAAGTTTATTTAATTCTACCCCTTCTTCACTTCCCCAATAACCTAAATTCATCTTATAGTAATATAGTGCATAGTACAAAAATGATGATAATAATAAAAATAATAACAATACCAATAATCAATAACTGAAGTACTAAATATAGATATATATACAAAAAACAAAACAAAAAAAAATAACTAAAAACAGATGAGCAGATAGGAAAGTAGGTAACAAATAGAGTTTTTTTTGTTGTTTATTGTTTTCCTTTTTCCTTCTTCCCTTTTTTTAATTATTATTTTTTCTTTCCTTTTTCTAAGTTGTCTGCATTTTGCTCTTATTTTATTTTTCTATTCATTCACTTATTTTATTCATGTATTTATTTATTTATTTTTTATATCTTTTAACCACAGAGGGGGAGTCAACAGTGCTTCAGATCAGTACATATTCCAGTCTTGCAGACATATACTAGACTATTTAGTGCATGTGTGTGACCATCATCGGTCCTCCCCGAAAGCTGAGCAGACATCCCCCATTAGAACTCTCCCTTACAAGCCAGTGAGTGAGATAATAAAATAATATTAATTATATATTCAGATTCTGCACTTCTCAAATAAATTTTTCTCTGTTTTTAACCTTTCTTTTCATTTACTCTAATATGGTTCCAGAAAAGATGTCCTACCTTTAAGAGTTAATCATCTCATCATCATTTCTGCTGTAAACTGACAGTGACGGAGTGGTTTCCATGGTGATGGAAGAGGGAAACATCTAAAACATGCAGGACACTGGCCCTCCAGGGCTGGAGTTTGACACCCCTGTATTAGAGGGTCTTGAACAGGGGCGGGGCCAAAGAAAACTGGCCAAAACAAAAGGTCATGTTTATGATCTGTGTTTGTGTCTGGTATTGATAGAATAAATGCTGGTGGTGATTAAAAAAAAAGCATATATCTGTAAAGTTTGTAACTTTAATTATGTTTTATCATGGTGCCCCCCCCCCCCTCTGTAACCTTAAGGGGCAGAACAATCATCCAAACTGGTTGGTTCATTTGAATAGGGGGTGTGTCAGTCCATTAGTACAACATTATGTTTATGTTCTAGTTCTGCTGTAGTAATCACATGGTTTCTATCTTTTATTTTAATATAGCTGCTGTTGGTTGCATGCATCATATAAGTTCTACATTTATTTTCTTAAAAAACAAACAAACAGTGGACTCTAAGGGACTTTGGGACAGACCCTTAGTTTAAATGTGTTCTGGCATCATACATTACACTGCTCTGCAATTTTATAGAAAGTATCTTCTTCAGTCATTAAATGTGTTAAATCGTACATACTTTAATCAGATGAATCATAAAACAAATGACTTTAGTGTTGTTTAGTTGATGTTTTTAATACTTGTGTTATTCCACATTTATGCTGGTTTATGTATTTTACTTGTAGACTAGTGTTATTGTTGATTATTTTGGTCACATTTGCTAATTTTCTTGATTGTTTAGTTCATTTGTTGTTAAGTTTCTTAATTATAAACACAAAAAGGAAAACTGAAAAAATCCATCACTATCCATTTTTTTTTATTTTGGTTTTGGAAACAAATAATGAAAAAACATGTTGTTTTTTTCCTTGTCTTATTTTTGTTTTATTTTGAAAAACGAATGAAGGAATGATCCACAGATTAGCCATCTCTGCCCACACATGCCATTCTGGTCACACCTGTGCTTTTGAATAAACAGTTGTGTTTTTCCATGAACAGAATGCATTGACAGACACACACCAGGTGTTTGGTTTTTACATTTGTGTCCACTAGAGGCAGTAGTGAGTCACTGTGCTGGACTTCTACACTGAGGAAAACTAACACCAAGGTCAAAAGGAGCATGAGAACAGCAGTCAAAGAAAGTCATAAAAGCTGGAGCCACTACACTGTCCCACAAAATAAAAAGACAGTGACTGAACAGACAACAAACTGAGGAAAAACTTCTGTTGTTGTTCAGTCCCAGTAGTTGTCGTAGATTATTGGACACGAGGCAGTTATTGTTACTCTATATTAACTAGTTCTATATTAACTAGTTCTACAACAACCACAGTCACTGATATATGGATTAATTCTGGTTGTGATTAGTGACTAGGAATTTCGAGTTTTTATCTAGTGATTTAGACTTTTTATCTAATAAATGTTGACTTTTTAATTGAATCATTTTCACCTTTTATCTAATTTTTTTTTTACTTCATATCTCATTATTTTGACTTCACTTAATGCACAAATTTTCTGTAAAATGAACAAAAATAATACAAAATAAATGAAAAAAATCCAACATCATCAATAAAATGAAAAAACCTACCAAAATATTCAGTAAAATGATTAAAAATGACCAACGTAATAAATAAAATGAACAAACACGACCAAAATATTCTGCAAAATGAACAAAATTAACCAAAATAATCAAATAAATGAACAAAAAGGACCGAAATCATCAATAAAATGAACAAAAATTACCAAAATATTCTGTAAAATGATTAAAAATGACCAACGTAATAAATAAAATGACCAAAAAGACCAAAATATTCTGCAAAATGAACAAAATTAACCAAAATAATCAAATAAATGAACAAAAATTACCAAAATCATCAATAAAATGACCCTAAATGACCAAAATATTCATTAAAAACTGAGCAAATGTCCAAACCCACTAGAGTTCACACACTGTCCACATGATGGCAGCACTAGAACAGAAAACCAGCCAAACTCTGCCTCCTTTAAACTGATGTCATCTTTCTGCACCAGCCGCTGATGCTTCATGATGCTATTTTTATTCTCCTTCATATCACCCGTGTGTCCTTATTTATCCAAAAAGATGTTAAATATCTGACAGAACAGTTTATATAAAGGACTAAATATCATTTACCCTCAGTAGTTTAGGATAGAAATGATCATTTTGTTGTTACAAAAATAAGCTTTTGGCACATTAGACTGAACTTACATGGTTATTATTATTATTATTATTATTATTATTATTATTATTATTATTATTATTATTATTATTATTATTATTATTATTATTATTATTATTATTATTATTATTATTATTATTATTATTATTATTAATAATAATATTATTATTAATAATAATAATAATTACACAAATTATATTTATTTGCTGAACTACAGCCATTGAAAGCATTTCTCATAATTATTCATAACTATTCAGACTGTTGTAGTTCAATATAAAGCACCAGAAGAAAACACACACACACACACACACACACACACACACACACAAGGATAGACAACTTTAATTATTTCCAAAATGGTCAATTTTTTAAAT
>CM035793.1:46689465-46696965 GCA_020466265.1 Siphamia tubifer | reverse complement strand
AATCACTTTACCTTCCTTTTATTAATAATATCTTCTCTGTAATTTTTGCATTTTATTAATTCATTCCCTGGGTGGCCAGACTGGACCCTATATTGGACCAGATTTGGCCCCCGGGCCTTATGTTTGACACCTGTGCTATATGTTCTGCAAGTAAAAGCCATTTTAATTTGAAATAAAATAAAATAAAATGAGACATAACTTTGATTTCTACAAGTGTGTAAATTAACTGCAGTAATTCTTCCTCCAATGACTCACTTTCATTTATTATACAACACACAGGCTCATTATTAAAGCCTCCATTCAAGTCACTGGATCCACATTTGAATATTGGCGCGACGTGGGGGTGGAGGGATGCCAGGGTGTGAGTCCGCGCGTGGGCACACACACGCACACACACGCACACACACACACACACACACACTCCTGGTGGTCAGTAAAAAGCATTACAGCTCACACACATCTTCTACTGTCTAAATGTTTCCTTGTTGGGTTGTTTTTTTTCTTTCCTCGCAGTGTGGGACTCTTCACGTGCGGCTCCTCTGTGCGCGCGCGCGGGTAAAAAACCCCCCGTTTTGTCCGCGTGTATAGGCCACCGCCGCCTCTCTGTTCACTGAAGCGCTATATGGTGTCTGGACTGGCAGCAGTAAAACAATAGGCTGATGCTGAGGGTGGTTTACTGCTGTCGAAAAGTCTGAGACAGACTGTGACCCACCAGCCAAAAGACCGTCTGCTTCTCACGGCCCACGAGGAACTAGTTACCAAGAGTAACGGGATTATACTGAGCAACACATACACTTTATTCACTGACTCTACTACTGCCTTTGAATTAATATTGACAAATTATTTCCAAATTTAACTTTTATGTTCACACATTTCAGTCCATCTTATTAATGTTTAATAGTGATCTTATTAATGTGTAATAGTGATCTTATTAATGTGTAATAGTGATCTTATTAATGTTTAATAGTGATCTTATTAATGTGTAATAGTGATCTTATTAATGTGTAATAGTGATCTTATTAATGTTTAATAGTGATCTTATTTATGTGTAATAGTGATCTTATTAATGTGTAATAGTGATCTTATTAATGTTTAATAGTGATCTTATTAATGTGTAATAGTGATCTTATTAATGTGTAATAGTGATCTTATTAATGTGTAATAGTGATCTTATTAATGTGTAATAGTGATCTTATTAATGTGTAATAATGATCTAACTAACTAACTAACTAACTAACTAACTAACTAACTAACTAACTAACTAACTAACTAACTAACTAACTAACTAACTAACTAACTAACTAACTAACTAACTAACTAACTAACTAACTAACTAACTAATTAACAGGCACTGAGATCAACTTTTCTGTGGTGTTTAATTAATAAAAACAGAAGTTAGATTAAACAAGTTAAATTTTTTCAGTTCTACATAAATAACTTATAAAAACTGTGTTTGTTTTTTGACCCATGTAAATATACTGACACTTTTACAAACTTCTTTGTTAGTTAATCTTTTATTAGACTTTTACACAGATGTATTATTAACATTATTACTTTAAAAAAGACAGTTTTACTATGTGTCCAAACTCATAATGATTGTAAAATAACAACTGGTCAGTAACTGAATCGTTCATATGGATTTCAATCTTTAAATCCACATTTAATGACTTTTCAGACGTTAAGTCACACGTCTTGTTGCCTTACAGACTAACTGCATCACACTGGTCTCCTAGCAACAGTGCTTCTGTAACTACTGTATCTGTTACAACAGTTTGTCATTGAAGAGGCTTTTGTTAATAATGACCTGAAGTTGTGTTAGCGCCGCTCAGTAAAAGTGTCTCACCCTGATCCTCAGCCAATAACTGTCACAAATGAACATCTGTGGTCACAACATACTCAGCAACTCTCACATCTGAGCTCTGAGGAGGAACATGTAAGGTTTTTATTTCAACTTTTGACTCATTTCTGATGTAATTTATTAACATTAAACCCAACAATTTCCTTCAACTTGCCTGATCATGTGTGTAAAGTCATGAGTGAAATATCACATTATATATATATATATATATATATGTGTGTGTGTGTGTGTGTGTGTTCCTTGTGATGAAATGTGGAAAGTCGTGGGCCTAATTTGTCTTCTCATCCACTCATAAAATATTGCAAAGATGTGGGTGTCTGCAGCTGAAACTTGCAGCGACAGGCTCCAGAGGCGCAGCGGGTTTGGCTAATTATCATGATAATCACAGCAGAATACTTTAGAATCAATGAAAGGCGAATCCTCTCAAGTATTATTGAATAGGGTCTCAATATGTCTGTATGCATAGCCTAGACGTGCTCACCATTTGCATAAATAAAGTGAAGTCAGTCATGTTGCTCTGTCTCGGCCTGTGCATATATGTGTGGGAATGTGCTCACACGTTCACTTTCACACATCCACCCAGACTACACCTTTAATTAGTGTTATATAGGAAATGTAGGACCTGTTATATACTGTAGGTGACAACATCTACACACCACATTTTTAAATAGTAAAAATAATCTATGAGCTGTCATGTTGTGAAATCATGTATAAATTTATCTATATTTTAATGTGTACGTTAAAATGTTTATGTTTTTTTCACCTGTAGCAAAAGAATTGGAAAATAAATGATGAATTCCTGTTTAAAAGGAATTCATTTAAGAATATATCATTTAACTTACTGCTAACAAGCAGTACTTTGAATGTATTTACTGTTTCCATTTGTATATTGACATGTTTTTGGTTTAATAAATACTGTGCTGAGGAAGAAAATAATTTTGCAGTTTCTTTCCAGACTGTACCGAAAATGAACCCAACTGTGACTTCAAAGCTGAGGTGGATTTTTATATACCATTATCTATCTATCTATCTATATATATATATATATATATATATGTACACTCATATGTACATTTTTATACATATTTGAACATAACCCTAAATTGTTGGAGGGCAGAAAGAAGCAAAATGCTTATCTAGTCCTGCCTCTACCTTAACATACAAAAAATTACCTATTTTACAAATTACTAATAGCCAAACAATATATACCTTACATGAGTATACGTCTACACACAGTCAGCCTTTTACACAAACTCACCAAGTATATACACATGTATGTTATATAGATGCACAAATGTTTCCACAACAGCAAATATAAACATTTACGAACACCTTTACTAACACAGAACTACCTTTAACATTCATTATTTTTTATATTGATCTATTAACAGCTGTTTAGAATAACATTTTAAGCTTTTTACGTTGTTACACATCATCCAGAATGTTCCACAGACTGAGATGCACATAGTTTTTTTACTTGTACAGACTCTTATATTATGATATAAGAACTGAGTTAGAAGGAGAATTGATCACATGTGTGTTTTAAAGTGTTCACAGTGGGATAGAAATGTAAATGCATGACATGTGACACACACACACACACACACACACACACACACACACACACACACACACACACACACACACAGGGTCAGTGTTAGTCATAGTCAGACTAGGCGGTCGCCTAGGGAGCCAGATGTCTTGGTGGCGCCAAGTCCCACAGAATAAGAATATTAATATACTGTATTTACTGGAATATAAGGTGAACTGAAAAGACTTTAATTTTGTCACAGTGCATGTTACATATGGATTAATTCTAGTTGTGTTTAGTGACTTGAAAATGTGACTTTTTATTTGATTATTTGGACTCTTTTAAAGTTTGATTTATCAGAATAAGTGTGTTTTGTTACAACTCAACTGTTATTGTGACTGTTTATCTTCACCTAATGCTCCTTATATATGTAAAACATTTAAAAATAAAACATTCATTGACAGTTAACCTTATAGTGTGGAAAATAATGTTCTAGTGTTCGCCTAGTGTTCGCCTAGTGTTCGCCTAGAGTTCGCCTAGAGTTCGCCTAGTGTTCGCCTAGTGTTCGCCTAGTGTTCGCCTAGTGTTCGCCTAGTGTTCGCCTAGTGTTCCTCTAGTGTTCGCCTAGTGTTCCTCTAGTGTTCGCCTAGTGTTCCTCTAGTGTTTGCCTAGTGTTCCTCTAGTGTTCGCCTAGTGTTCGCCTAGTGTTTGCCTAGTGTTTGCCTAGTGTTTGCCTAGTGTTTGCCGAGTGTTCGCCTAGTGTTCCTCTAGTGTTCGCCTAGTGTTCGCCTAGTGTTCGCCTAGTGTTCGCCTAGTGTTCGCCTAGTGTTCGCCTAGTGTTCCTCTAGTGTTCGCCTAGTGTTCGCCTATTGTTCCTCTAGTGTTCGCCTAGTGTTCCTCTAGTGTTCGCCTAGTGTTCCTCTAATGTTCGCCTAGTGTTCCTCTAATGTTCGCCTAGTGTTCCCCTAGTGTTCGCCTAGTGTTCCTCTAATGTTCGCCTAGTGTTCGCCTAGAGTTTGTCTAGTGTTTGCCTAGTCTTCCTCTAGTGTTCGCCTAGTGTTCGCCTAGTGTTCCTCTAATGTTCGCCTAGTGTTCCTCTAATGTTCGCCTAGTGTTCCCCTAGTGTTCGCCTAGTGTTCCTCTAATGTTCGCCTAGTGTTCGCCTAGAGTTTGTCTAGTGTTTGCCTAGTCTTCCTCTAGTGTTCGCCTAGTGTTCGCCTAGGGGACCACATTGACTGACCCTGCACACACACACACACACACACACACACACACACACACACACACACACACACACACACACACAGTAAAGCCCTATTAGACTAATGTTAAAAATAATGATATAAATTTTAAAATGGAATCAAAATTGAAATAAAAAATTTAATAAATGAAACAATAACAATAAAAATAAAATAAATGGAAAAAGTCTATATATTTTTAAATACAGAAATACAAATATTTAAAAATGTAAATAGAAAAAAGAAAAACAAATGAAGTAATGCAATTTAATTATTTTAAAAAATAATGATGGTAATAGTGAGAAAAATTAAATACATTGAGAAAAAAGTAAACCTCTTGAGACCTCTGAAAATACACCTTTCCCTCATGCTTTATGGGGACTTCCAGAAAAAACAAGTTAATCTCTTTATAGGGCAAATCATTTGCATACTTCACACAGATTTCAACAATATTTTTATATAACCCATATTGGGACCTGAATTTCGGTCCCCATACTGTCACAGGTCCCCATTATGTGACTGTGTAAACACATCAAGTCCCCATAAAGATAGGAATACACACACACAGAGTCAGTAAAGCCCTATTAGACTAATGTTTGGTGGATGAATGAATGCACTTCTTCATGCATCTGTTGGGGGGCGTGCAGGGGCTGCCATAGGTCTGATTATAATTACATCGGCCGTCTTGCATAATATCCAAAAATCTCAGAGGGTGGGAACAATATTACCTCACTGGCTCACGAGGGGGTGGGCCTTGGACGGTATATATGATATTGGACAAATGAGATGTTAAAGCATTTGGAGCAGACTGGTGGACATGTAGCCATCCAGGAGGGACAGCCCCAACTCCCCTTTTTGGGTGAGGGGAGGACAGGGGCTGTGGGAGTGGAGGACATGTGTGTGCACAGACGAGCGGAAAAAAACAAGAGGACCCGTTAGATTAAAAAATGGACGGGGCCGTGGGGACGTCACGATGCGCCGTCGCCACAAAGCTCGGTCCTCTGCTCATGAACGCGCACATTTGGCTCCCAGCATGCTGCACGTCCGGAGGGACCAACAGGAGCTCATCCCTAAACCCAGTGGAACCGAACCAGAACCGGTAAGAGCTGTGTTTAGACTGGAAGAAGATTTAGTAGAAGGTTTGAGTCCTGAGGTGAAAGGAATAAGAATTAAAAAAAAAAAAAAAAAAAAAAAGCTGCAGAGCGGTGCAGCAACTGGGTTTGGATGGCGAGGATGAGGAGGATGAGGATGAGGAGGAGGAGGAAGAGGAGGAGGAAGGATGGAGGGGTTGTATGTGTTCAGCCCTGATGGTGAAATAAGTGAGAATATTCTGTCAGATTGTGTGTGCGCGTGTGTCCACGGCACTTTGGTTGTTTCTGAACGTTGCGCCGCAGCAGCGTCTGTGATGAAGGCTGAACATCATCATCATCATCATCAGCAGCAGCAGCAGCAGCACAGACGTGTACTTTCACTTGTGGCTGCTTTTACCACTTTCACTTCTACTAGTCAGAGTTAGAAACGTCCTACAGTTGAGTGGCCTTTGGTGTAAGTGGAGTCACAGGTGTCCCACAGGGTCTGGGACACGGCTCCCATTTAATACTGAAGGAATGAACGGATGAATGTTGAGCACAGATATCCACAGCTCTCATGTTTCTGTTCAGTTATTGTAGAAATAATCCGACTAGAGGGATTCAAACATAATCCTGTAAGAGGTTTTTTTTTTTTTTTTACAATTGCACGTGCCACTGCTCACATAACTTTCCTGTGTGATGTCAAAATGACTGAGTCCAAAGTAGTTGAATTAAACCTTTAACTCCTGACATTTAAGCAATTCCATTGTACAAAAAGATAAAAAAAAACAACAAGCAACAAAATGAACATAAACTATCAAAGTGATCAATAAAATTAACAAAAATTAATATTAAACTAAGAAAATAATATATGTGTAACATGAACAAAGTAAGGCACTAACAGAACACAGCTGAAAAAACATAATAAAATAAACAAACAAAACATAGAAAAAATAACAAAAATAAGCAACAACATATAATAGAAGTTAATAAATATTCACAGAATAACAAATAATATGAAAAAAAAACAAAACAAAATGAAGCTTAAAAAAGGAACAAATGACTAGTGTTGTAAATTGGTTCCAATAGTTTTAGTTTGGCCTTTTTCTTTTTTTAAATCAGTTGTTTTTTCCACACCACACCATCAGTTCCTTCAACAAAATTATCAGTAAAATACAATAAAAAAAAAACTAAAAATATTCAGAATTTTTAAGATAAACCATCGATTCAGAACACGCCAGCGCTGACGGGTTAAAGGGTTAAGAAAAGAAGTTGCTTTAATGATGATGTTGACCCTTCATTATATTATTACGCACAAGTAAAATCAGATGAATCCAACGGTGCAGGTTTTTGTCAAACTTTATGTCATGAGTGTGAAGAGTTAAAAAAATAAAAAAAGAAACAGTGCTTGTTCTTTATCTGAACTCTGGTTGTGATGTTGCAGTAGATGAGTCCAGAACGACAGGCCTTCACTGCTGCTGATGCTGCTGATGCTGCTGATGCTGCTGATGCTGCTGATGCTGCTGATGCTGCTGATGCTGCTGATGCTGCTGATGCTGCTGGCGTCAAGTTGCCTCGGGCGGTGCAACCTTTTCGTGTGCACTGTTTGTGTTGTGCTGTTTTCTGTCAACAGATTACGCACTGAAAGGGCTAAGCAGGTTAAGGGGGGGCGGGGGGTGGGTGGGGGCATGCAAAAAAAAGCAAAGGTGATTATTGTACATGAACCCAGCAGCTCCAACGCCAGCTTCACATGCAGCCATGGGATTATATGGAGCCAGAAACGCTCTGCATATGAGCTGTTAC
>CM035793.1:46682956-46686865 GCA_020466265.1 Siphamia tubifer | reverse complement strand
TTCGTCTACACAATAATTACAGTTCAGCCATTTCTCTAGAACATTAACTTTGGAAAAAATATTTCTGGTTGTTGGTTGATGATGCATTTTTACCATAACTCTTCATTTTTGTCTTGCTATTCATAGCGATATATATATATATATATATATATATATATATATATATATATATATATATATATACATATATATCATATATATATATATATATATATATATATATATATATATATATATATATATATATACATATATATATATATATATATATATATATATATATATGTATATGTATAAATTTTTAAAAAGTAACAGAAAACATACAGTAAAAACCAACAGCAGCATGTTTAAAAGCAGTGGGTGGACGTTAACACTTCGATAATCCTTATGACAGGATCAACTTTTCTAATAAAAATCCTCGTCCTCCAAAAAAAAAAGGACACTGCATTTGTTAACTATATCACACATATAAAATGAAAACCATAAACAATATTAAATACAGAAACAACAATAACACTCAATGTTAATAATAATAATAAATAATAATAATAAAATAATAATAATAATAATAATAATAATAATAATAATAATAATAATAATAATAATAATAATAATAATAATATGTATTTGCGGAAAAATAAATGAAAAACACAAACAAAAATAAACCAAAATGAAAAGGTATTAAAAGGATGTGACACTAATAACATATGGAGCCAAAATGAGTCAGTGTGAACAAAATAAAAACTGAATTATTAATGACAGAACAAAGAAAACCTTCACACCTCCATCTCATCTTCATTCTGTATAAAAATATATCATTTATATTTTGTTTTAAACTGATGTAGAATATGACACTGTTTAAGCTCCTCCCCCAAACAGTTCCACACTTTTATCCACAAAATTATTTCCTGTGTGAATGTATTCTGTTTATCTTAAAACTGTCCTTCCCTCTCAATTCATACTCATCACAATCCCTAAATAGTATTTCTATGTTTAGTGGTAAATGATTGTTTCTAGCTTTTTATATATATATATATATATATATATATATATATATATATATATATATATATATATATATATATATATACATATATATAGTGTATATGACTGTAAGTATCTTCAGTGTTGATTTTGTGTTATTTTGTGGGATCCATAAAATGTTATAAAATTGTGGAAAATGTCAAAATCAGACCAAATACATCCAGATCTATCCTGAAATCATCTTTCTTGTTTGGTCCACAGTCCAAATATCTGTGGTTTATGGTCACATGGAGGAAAATAAACCACACAATATTATATACTTATAGTGACTGAACCCTATTAATCACTTTAATGCTGATGTGAGAACAATGAGGTAAAAGCTAACAATTATTTTCATTGTTTATTAATCTATGTGTAAGTTCCTTTTCTTAGTAGATTAGTTGCTGTAACTGTCTATGCAACAGCAGAAACTTTTTTTTAAATCAGTGTTTGGGTTGAATTCAAGAATCTGAATCAGAAAGTCTACTTTAGTTCCCAAGAAAAAAACACTTAAACTTAAAAAAAAATAAGTGTTGATACTTTTAACAGTTGCTTATTAAATAATCATTGAACCTCTGGTGAAAACATTAAAACTTACCCAATTTAAAGTGTTTAAAATTTTAATTAGAAAGAAGCCATTTGGCCTAAAAACAGAAAAATTAACTGTAGTCGAATCACTTCCATGGGTGAGATTTTTCATTTCAAAACTTATGCTTTTTTTATAAACAAAAAAAAATCACAAGGAAAAGATGCAGTGAGTAAATGAATGAGGAGAAACAGGAGGAGGAGGAGGAGGGGGGGGCAGGGGGGGGGGCAGACAGACAGGCAGAGGGAGCTGCGACAGTGAGATCTCAATAGTGAGAGGCCTTCTTTGTGTTTCTGTGTGAGGTTTATTTTGGGGGGTGCAGGGGGCACTAAGAAAGGAGGGGAAGAGGAGAGGGTGGGGTCCTACCCTGGGCCCTCAGACAAGCGCCACATTGTCCTCCCCAATGTGTGGGCGGCACTTGTGGCGTAACGCCATTATTTAGGCCAGTGGAGGGAACGGGGGTCTGGAGACCAGCTTAACCAAAACGCCAATTAGAGCCGGATCGTCCTGATTAATGGACGAGGGAGATTGGTAAACAATGGCGGCCATTGTTAAACTAACCCCCTCCTCAAACACATATACAAACCCCTACCCCACTGATTTCTTTTATAAAAACTCCTCCGCGACACACACACACACACACACACACACACACACACACTCACACACACACACTCACACACACACACACACACACACACTCACCACACACACACACACACACACACACACACACACACACACACACACACACACACACACACACACACACACACACACACACTCAGACTCAGACTCACACACACACTCACAACACACACACACACACTCACACACACACACACACACACACACACACACACACACACTCACACACACTCACACACACACACTCAGACTCAGACTCACACACACACTCACACACACACACACACACACACACACACACACACACACACACACACACACACACACACACACTCACACACACTCACACACACACACTCAGACTCAGACTCACACACACACTCACACACACACACACTCACACACACTCACACACACACACACTCACACACACTCACACACACACACACACACACACACACACACACACACACACACACACACACACACACACACACACACACTCACACTCACACACACTCACACACACACACTCAGACTCAGACTCACACACACACTCACACACACACACACTCACACACACTCACACACACACACACACTCACACACACACACTCACACACACTCACACACACACACACACACACACACACACACACACACACACACACACACACACACACACACACACACACACACACACACACACTCACACACACTCACACACACACACACACACACACACACACACACACACTCACACACACACACACACACACACACACACACACACACACACACACACACACACACACACACACTCACACTCATATAGTTAAAGGAATATTACCACAGAATGTGTCCTCATTTTCTATTCACCCTAAACATTTTTTATAATATAAACAGCCTAAATGTTCACACTTTTTTTTTTATTTCAACTAACATAAATTTGATTAATGTGTCCAAATTTTTAAGACTTTTGAAAATTTGATTTAAGACATTTTAATGTCAATTAAGGCCTTATTTTTAGAACAATGAATTTAATGCCTTTTAAGACTTTTTTAAGGATCCATGGGAACCCTGCATTGATCTTTTTTTTTTTTTTACCTGTTTTTGGGGATGGAAAAAAATGTAGAGCAGTGTAATCAACATATTGAACTAAATAATCCAGAAAAAGAATAAAAAAGAACAAAATAATCAGAAAATTGAACTAAATAATCAAGACAATACCTCACTGATTTATTTTAGAAAAACCCCTTTGACACACACACGCACACACACACACACACACACACGTGCACACACACACACACACACACACACACACACGCACACACGCACATACACGCACACACACACACACACACACACACACACACACACACACACACACACACACACACGTACACACACACACACACACACACAGTGTGGGGTCATTATCATGCTGCTACACTCATGCTTTGTGTTGTTGTGTTTTTAGCTTCACTTCCATCTGCATAAAACTAACATACATGTGAATATTAATTATCTCATCAATCTGCTTTTTTTTAACCTGTTTTTGGGATGGAACATTTTTTAAAACTGTTGAAAAGTTTAAGGTTTTTGATTGAAGAATGTTTTTTTTTTTTTTTTTTTTTTAATTTGCAGCT
>CM035793.1:46607956-46677956 GCA_020466265.1 Siphamia tubifer | reverse complement strand
CAATGTGATTATGCAACTGTAAACCTGATAGGCTCGACTTGCATGCGAGTCGTTGTGCTCTCTGAACTATGCAACCGTTTGTACTGCAGTTAAATAATCAATAAAGTACTAATGTTTACAATGAGACAAACACTGTTTCTATGCAGCTTTTTTAAATACAGGGACATTATTTGTAAGTGCAACATAAGATCACATCTATTGATAATTCAACAAATCTGTCTGTAGTCTGTCCTGTCTGTGGAACGCTAGCCTAGCCAGACTAGCTCCTCCTAGCATCAGTAAATCTAATGTTCTATCGTAGTAGCCTAGCCACACTAGCTCCTCCTAGCATCAGTAAATCTAATGTTCTATTGTAGTAGCCTAGCCACACTAGCTCCTCCTAGCGTCAGTAAATCTAAGGGCGGGCCTAACAAAGTGATGCTGCG
This sequence comes from Siphamia tubifer, assembly GCA_020466265.1. Taxonomy (NCBI): domain Eukaryota; kingdom Metazoa; phylum Chordata; class Actinopteri; order Kurtiformes; family Apogonidae; genus Siphamia; species Siphamia tubifer. Next base: position 46,677,531 of record CM035793.1, on the reverse strand, counting down.
ACGATTGGGAGAGAAACAAGCATAAACAACCATAGAAGAAGAACAACAACAGGTGTAGATTTCCTTTTATCACAGATGAGTGAAGAATGTGAGAAAACGTCAACAATCTTTAAATTCTTTTTACAGAAGCGACAACAGTCGTTCAGCTCCATAATCCACCATTTTGTTTAGTCATTCCTAAGGATTACGCAGATTGGTTGTAGTACCGTCCTATTGCATACAGAGGATTTGAAAGACAACCTTTTAGCCCCGCCTCCCCTGACTATGAAGCGTTCCTAGACTTAAACATATTTCATGTATAGGTCGAGTCATAGTTATAGGGCTAGCACGGCTAGGCTTGTGGAACGTCTAAAACCTTTACAACTCCACCAAATGATCCAACATTTGCAGAGTGACATTCCAGTATTATGGTGGATGACAGTGCAAAGTTTCAACAACAAAGATATTAAACTAATTTCTTTTTTTTTTTTAAACTGCCACTGAATTAACAGTTGGAACGTCTGATTCACCTTCAACTGAACATTGAACCAATGTTAATGACTGTAGGCTACATTACTATCTGTTTCACCCACTGTTCACCTTTATCACTTCACTTTTAGACCCTTTTCATTTTTGGTTTGTTTGTTGTTAGCTGTAGTTTAGTAGGCGGAGCCACGTTACCCAGTTTCCTGCTTTTCGTGTATTCAAGTCAGACCGTGACATTTGAGTGTCAGATGAGCGACTGGCAGCTCACTTCACAGCTATAATAATAATATATCTTGCTGATTGTTGATTGTTGTGTCCTGCTTTAGCACGACACAAACCACTACAGTGGTAGACTGTCTGCTCCACTTGAAACTGAGTTTGACTAATTCCACCAACAGTAACAACTGACACCATTAGCATTAGCATTAGCATACTCACAGATTCCAGTACACACTTCCAAAACAGCCACAACTAATTATTATTATTATTATAGTCTTTCTTTCTGCTCCTTTCAACTCATTATATATATATATATATATATATATATATATATATATATATATATATATATATATATATACTGGTGCACTTATAATGCAGATCATACCATAGTTGGGGACAGGCCCAAGGACACACACCTGTTCCCTAGGGCTAGCCCCAAAGTCCCTCCTTCGACCTATAATTCGTCCCTATCACTACATTTGGAGTCATAATTCGGAGGGTAGGGTGTCCCATTTCTCTTTAGCATCGAAGGAGGAATCACACAAATGTAGTTTTTCTTTTAAATTGCTATAATCTTTGTAAATCTGATAGTATGTCTTAGTTTATTACAAAATAAAACATAGTATGTTGAGGTAGAATGCTAGATTTGTCAACTTTCATCTTGTTAAGAAGGTAAAGTGCAACATATTCCTTTCTTTCTTGAATCCACTTACTCACAAAAATAAAACCTTTTTTTTTATCAGATTCGTTTTTTTTAGATGAAAAAGTATGGTATTTGTGATTAATCAAAATTAAAACCATAGTAACCTGTGATTAATCTGCTTAAACATTTAAATAATTTAGTCTTAACAGTTACAGATAAAGTGGTAAATGATAAAGGAAGTGGAACAGACTGAATACAAGAAGGAATGACCTGGAAATGAAAAGTTATGTCACCATTTAAAAACCAGAAAATCAAACTCATAGTCAGAGCTTCATGGTCATGAGGTGAGTCTAGTGTAAATACATTTAGATCATTATTATATTCACTTTTACAGATCTGATTACACAGATAAACAACTCTTTATGGACATTTGCAAATAATCATCACATATATCCTATAATACCTTGTTTTTTTATTTTATTTGTGGTTTATTTGGCAGTGACATTACTACAAACATAACTACTACTTTTTACCTCTGCCAAAGAGGTTATGGTTTTGTCACACACAAACAGACAGACAGGTAGACAGACAGACAGGTAGGCAGACAGACAGACAGGTAGACAGGTAGACATAAACAAACTGTTAAACCAACATAACTTCATTGATCTCTTATTGGTGAAGTTACCAAACATGTAAATATATATATTCACAGGTATATGACGCCTTATCGTTGTGAAACAGTTCACATTTGTTCACTGTGAGTTTTTTTAATATGTTTATTATATTTAAGTTAAGAGTTTAAAATGATGCCTAAAGTTAAAACTCATGTTGTGTTGTGATGGAACAGGTGTTTTCATCCAGAAGCACAGACACTGTCTTCAGCTGTGTTGTTTATACAGTCATGGATCCACTCATTTTATGCCTCAAAGTTGTTGTTGTTTTTTATTTGTAAATTAAACATATGGACACTGTTGGAGCTAAACTCTTTATTTATTTGTTTGGGTTCCACATGTTCTGTTGTTTGGTTTGTGTTGTCATGGGTACCACCTATCTTCTCTGTGGACCATCACATCACACTTTAATCATTCAACTCCAGCTTTGTCTTATTTGTCCTTTTGTTTAATCAATGGTTTCAAACATATTTGGACTTGAGTATAAATGTGATATAGACGTGTTTGTTTTGTGCTTTCACTGCCATCACACATTTGGTGCTTGGTCTTTTGGGAGCTGCTGTTACTGCTCTGTTTGAGGATTTTTTTTTTTTCTTGCAGTTCTGAAATCAGCTCTTTGTGTTTTTTAGGTTTAGCTGTGGACTCTGGACTCCTGTTGTCCACAGAGGACGTTCAACAGCACTGAGCAACACCAGCTTTGTTGAATTTGGAGTCTTTGATAAAACATCAAGACTCGATTCTACCGTATATTCTACATTATAAAGCACACTGTTAATGAATGTTTTGTTGTTTTTCATATATAAGGCACACTGGATTATAAGGTGCATCAAGGAAAGTCACAATTATGAAATAAAAAGTCTAAATTATTAGATAAAAAAACAAAACCTGCAGCAGACTCAGTAAAGCAGCCCAGCTACCTCAGCCGACTCCTTCAGGGGAATCCCGAGGTGTTCCCAGGCCATCCCAAAAATATAATCCCTGCAGCGTGTCCTGGGTCGTCCTCCTGGATGGACATGCCCTGAACACCTCCCCAGGGAGGCACCTCCTCTGACTCCCATCAAAACTACCAAGAACAACCAATGTAAAGAAGAATAGCTACTTTATTTTAGCAGATAGAACACAGACCACAAATGATGTTTTTACCCCTGCTGGTATATGCTGTTTTTTTATGACATAATGCTAAAAGAAATATTGTATTCACAATGACACAATTCTATTCTATTCTATTCTATTCTATTCTATTCTATTCTATTCTATTCTATTCTATTCTATCTTATTCTATTCTATTCTATCTTATTCTATTCTGTTCTATTCTATTCTATTCTATTCTATTCTATTCTATTCTATTCTATTCTATTCTATTCTATTCTATTCTATTCTATTCTATCTTATTCTATTCTATTCTATCTTATTCTATTCTGTTCTATTCTATTCTATTCTATTCTATTCTATTCTATTCTATTCTATTCTATCTTATTCTATTCTATTCTATCTTATTCTATTCTGTTCTATTCTATTGTATTCTATTCTATTCTATTCTATTCTATTCTATTCTATCTTATTCTATTCTATTCTATCTTATTCTATTCTGTTCTATTCTATTCTATTCTATTCTATTCTATTCTATTCTATTCTATTCTATTCTATCTTATTCTATTCTATTCTATCTTATTCTATTCTGTTCTATTCTATTCTATTCTATTCTATTCTATTCTATTCTATTCTATCTTATTCTATTCTATTCTATCTTATTCTATTCTGTTCTATTCTATTGTATTCTATTCTATTCTATTCTATTCTATTCTATTCTATTCTATTCTATCCTATTCTACTCTATCTTATTCTATTCTATTCTATCTTATTCTATTCTGTTCTATTCTATTCTATTCTATTCTATTCTATTCTATTCTATTCTATTCTATTCTATCTTATTCTATTCTATCTTATTCTATTCTATTCTATCTTATTCTATTCTGTTCTATTCTATTGTATTCTATTCTATTCTATTCTATTCTATTCTATTCTATTCTATTCTATCCTATTCTACTCTATCTTATTCTATTCTATTCTATCTTATTCTATTCTGTTCTATTCTATTCTATTCTATTCTATTCTATTCTATTCTATTAGCAGTACAAAACGACACAAAAAAGCATCTGGAGGTTTGGAACAGGACATGTTCACGTGTACATGACGCACAATCACTGACCAATGTTTACACGCCCGGCAGATCTGCAGAGGAAGCAGTCGGTCACATCTGGATGATGAAACTGGCCGAGCGAAGCACAGCTGCTCTGGAAGCAGCGCATGCCGCCGCATCCAGCTGCTGCTGCCTGTGCTCTGTACGCAGCCGCATCTGGAAACATCTGGAAAGTCATGTTCCTCAGTCAACGCACAAACACTCAGAGGCCAAAGGTCACAGTCGAGGAATGAGGTTTCTGAACTTTCATTTTGATGCATTAGAAGGAAAATTAATTAATTAATGTAGATTATGCACAAGAAGCAGGAAAGACAGAAAGTGTGAAACAGATCAGAGCGTCAAAGCGCAGGAACGTCCTGTCAGTTCCACTGTCGTTAAAACATTTATTTCAATATAAAGCAGCTCTAACACTAGACCTTCACATCTGTGTGGCTTCTTTGGCTTCATCCACTGAGCGCTTAAGTACTTATAGAGTCTATGGCGTGGCTGGGGGGGGGGTGGGGGGGGGCATGTGTTGTAGTTCTGTTGGAGTAATAACATGTTTTTGAATGGTTTAAAACAACACTTCGTATACGCCTGCGCGATCAATTCATTCAGACATGGGCTTCACAAATATTCAATAGTACGAAATGTTCGAACTATAGAATGTTCAAAGAAAACTTCGAGTTTGAGAAGTACTTATTACAATTGCCTCCTCGTCTGCGTTTTAATTGTGTCTAAATTTAAATGTCGCAACCATAGACTTCCAATAGAAACAGCTCCATTCTCGGTCGACAATGATCCTAATTGTACAAACACGCTGTAATCTTACTGAACCAGGTGATGAATTTCATTACTTATTCAAATGTCCAGCTTTCACCACTGATAGAAAGAAGTATCTGAAACTGTACTGTTATAAGAGACCATCCACCTGGAAATGTTCAAGCCTAATGCACACTAACGGACTGGAACTATTTATACAAATAATATATACTGCCACATCTCAGTGATTATGACATTATAATACGACTGTATGTTTTCTGTACATCCCTATTGTATTGTTGTAAATGTATGACTACTTCCATGTACCTCGGAAGAGGTTTTCAGAATAAAACCGATTGATTAAAACCGATTGATATATCTTTTATTTTATTGATAGCTGCTGTTGGTTGCATGGATCATACAAGTTCTACATTTCCTTCCAACAACAAAAAAAAATTGTCCACACTTAAAACAGTCATGGTACCGACCTTGGCCAAGTCTGCGCTCAGTGTTTTTCCACTTTTGTTAGTTTAATATTGATTTTTGTTCATTTTACTGATCACTTTGGTAGTTCTTGTTCAGTGTTTTACCATATTTGTATTTTTTTGTTAAAGTCTCAGAAGTCAAAGGGTTAATAACATTTGTAGATCATCTTAGACTATAGTTAATGTTGGGACACTTCATTATTATGTTACAAATTCTTTCAACATTGTCTTGTATTTTTTATTGAACATAATAATCAATGCCAAACATGAACTAAAATGTAAATACTCCTTAAACGTCAGTTCCTCTTGGTGAGTTTCAAGCTTAATTATCTAATGTTTGTTTGTTTTCCATTATTTAATGTGTTCGTACCATCTGTTCTAGTGACTGTGGGATGTTTTCAGTTCAGGATCTTAAATGTCAGTGAGACCACCTGATTAAATAAAGATCAGATGAATAATAATAATAATAATATATGTATAATAATAGTGTGAATGAATGCGACGGTCACATGTTACATGTGCGACGTCTCTGAATGTTTATTAATAAACAACACTATTAACACAAAGCACTGCTCTGTTTCGCCAAAGGATGAAGAACCAATTATTTACTGACCTTTTGTTTTACAGCGAAAACATGTAAACAACAATGGAAATAAAAGTGTTACAGTCCAACAGCAGAACATTCTGGTTTGTAAAGGTACTTTTAAAGGGACAGTTTGTCATCAGTGTCTTTACTCTGGTGCACCCACACTGACTTACCCCCCCAGGGTCCTGTGAGCCCAGTTCTGGTCCAGTTCTGGTCAAAGCCAAAGTAGTCCCGGCAGGTTTCCTGGGGTCAACAAAATAAAACCTGTTTCTTCTCAAAACAGTATGTGTTGGAATGAGTGATTTATTACAAGATAGAATCTGGTGTTTTTTTCCATTTACATGGTACCTAACCTTTGACCCTGAACCTGCAGACATCAGATGGGTCAACACCTATAACCCTAACCTTTGACCCCTAACCTGCAGACATCAGATGGGTCAACACCTATAACCCTAACCTTTGACCCCTAACCTGCAGACATCAGATGGGTCAACACTTGTGGCTCCATCACATCATGGTGGACTCGTTTCATTTTGGTTTTAGAAACAAATAATGAAGAAACAAGTTGTTTTTCTTTCGTTGTCTTTTTTAAAAAAATTTTTATTTTGAACAAATGAACGAAAATGAACAAATGATACACAGATTTCCTTTAAAGGTAATAATAATAATAATAATAATAATAATAATAATAATAATAATAATAATAATAATAATAATAATAATAATAATAATAACAATAACAATTTCACACATGACATGCTACAGCCATAGGTGTTGACCCATTTGATTCTATCTTGTCTGAATCCTCAGATATTACCACTGATATGTTTTAACTGTTGACCTTTAGTGTGACCTTGACCTTTGAACTTCATTGCTCAAAATCTCAAATTCTTCCTTGACCCATTATCTATCATTCCTGATAGTTTCATCAAAATATAACATTTTGTGTAATCCTGCTGACAGACAAACAATCGGACATGTATTTAATACCTCCTTGGTGGATAATAATATCTAATAATATCTAATATCTAATAATATCTAATAATATCTAATAATATCTAATATCTAATAATATCTTTCTTCCATCATGTTACAGTTGTATTTTCTGTCCAGACATATATGTTTTTCCACTACTCCCCGACACTGCAGCTCACTAGAAATAACCTAAATCATAATCAGCACCATAAAACTAAAATGTCTTATAGTTCACACCGTCTGGAAGTAAAAGCTTTTGACCTTTTTTATGCACCTGCCTTCACTAAGTTACAATTTAGGAGCATAATAATGAAAAAGTGCCTTTAGATTAAAAGACACTAAAACTATGAGCAGTCCTCACAGGAGGCAGATGTCACCTCACGGCAGAAAAAAGAGCTATTAGGTGAAAATTAATAATAGAAATGAGGAATGAAGAGCGTCTTAAGGAGAAATTCACAGTATGTGAACAACGTTACATTCAGGCAGAGCTTAAAAAAACTGCATGAGAATTATACATGAGACTTTTTCAGTGCTTTGAGTTAAATTACAACATAAGTCAAGTGAAAAATCAGTTCATGGATGAACGTTGGTGTTATTGGGCCTGATTGAAAAGTAAAACATTACGTGAAAATGAGTAAAGAACTAGATATTACTTTATTAATCTGTATGTTTACATGGTGTTTTTTGATTCCGAATTATTTATTCTGAGTCATTTGTAATTAAAGCCATTTCCTTCGTGTGTACATGGACAGGTTAATTCCAAATAAACCTTTACACTGCTCTAGTTAATTGGGCTTTAAAAGCTGGGGGTACAGAGGGTTCTGATTGGACAGAACGCTCATGTGACGTCTTGACGTCTACCAGAAGCGAGATTTTTTTTCCTCAGATCGCAACGGAATGATTTACATAATCCACGCCCCGAACACATTTCACTTGTCGCCCAACTTGATAGACTCGCAGAACATCACTGACTGGGTTGCATAACATCAGATTAGCTAGCTAGCTAAAGTAATACGCAGGATTTTGCTATTTCATTTATCAATAATATTTTTTATTAATCATACTTTGTGCCAACGCTGCCTTCAGTCGTGGAAAGACAGAAGTAGAAGAATGTTGACTTCTGGAAGTCCTCTGTATTATTTTAGCTCGCTAGCTAACCTGAGGTTAGTCAGTGATGCTGTGTGAGTCTATTGGACGACCAATTAAATTAGTTCAGGGCGTGGTATATGTAAATCAAGCTGTCGCCATCCTAGGAAAAAAAGTCTTGCTGGAAGAAAACAATTACGTCCACTTCCTGTTTTGTTGAGCACTCTTTCCATTATATTTAATTCTTCTAACGTTCTAATCAAATACTTAAAGGTAAGAGATGTTGTCAAATGGTTTCTGCTAAATTCAGCTACATTTTGAAAGTGTACACACCCATGTCTCTTGGTCAGCCCACCCCTCGAAACCACGCCTTCAAAAATACATGAACGCGCGCTGCTGTCTGAAGTTATCACTGAGGTTCACGATCATTCACAAGAACGCAACGTCAATTATCCTAAATAACAAAACAATAATAACATTTATCAGTTTGTGTCACAGGAAGCTGAGTTAACAAAAGGTTTAGAAGCACTTAATAAACACCATGGAATAAGTAAAGGATAAGGACAATAGTTTATAGCAGGGGTGTCAAACTTATTTAAGTCCAGGGGCCACATTCAGCCTAACACGGTAGAAAGTGGGCCGGACCAGTAAAATAATATAAATAATAGGATAAAAAAGTATAACTAATGTCAACTCCTCAGTTTCCTCTATGTTTTTTTTTTTAGCAAAAATACTAAAATCCCACCATGAAAATGTTTTGATCTATGAACTGTTCTTGAATATAACATGAACAACCTGAAAATATGTGTAACATTAACAATATTACACTTTAGTTTATCATTTATACATGTGCATGACATTCCCAATGACTGATGATGAGAGAATTTATTTCTCCGTATTTAGTCCGTATTCATGTTTACCAACATCTGTCACCTGTCTGACCACCGTGATTTATGACTAGCGACAAACGACGACCATATACATGGTGTCCATGTCCATCAAAACAACCCTCAATGCATGTGATTGCTGCGCCAGTTTTGATTGGCTGTTGGCCTCTTGATGAATCTTTGGTACATGGTGTGTTAATTTCCCATTCACTTCACACTTGGTTTGTTTCAAAAACACCAGCGTTTCTTTATTCATTGGGAAGATGGTTTCATATGTTTATGGAGCATCTCTTGGTCACACAGACTTGTGTGCCTGGTGTGGGGAACCAAATACAAATCCTCTTCCAGAGCTAAAAAATAAATTTAAAACTGTACTCCCGCTCTGTCAAGATTGTGAGGAATGTGAAGAAGCCAGTAACAAAACAGCAGTATGGTAAGAGGAAATAAGTTGAACAGTAAATAGATAGCTGTATATGTCCACTAAAGCCTTCAATATTGGGGCCTTTATTTTATTAAATAATATTTAGATGTGGATAGAATTTACATTTGTAGTTAAACTGTATTTTTGTTGAAAAAAAATCAATAAAAGACAAAATGTTGATGTCAAATCAGATTTGATTGTATTTCAATCATCTAAAATTCATTTATGCTCTCTTAAAACATTCTGTAAATATACATGTACATGTACATGGAAAATCTGAGGCAATGTGTTGATTTTCTAACTGCTGGAAAGAAAAACTGATATTAAATCTGAATTTTTGGAGCTTCTTTTTAGAAGACGGGTATATAAAATTGTAAATAAAATAAAATATGGATGACCCACCTACCTACCCAATTTTTTCCTATCCATGTGATGGGAACCACATATATTATTTTGTTTGGCCTAATGTATTTGCTGTGGCATTATAATGTCCTGTACACAAAACGTTACAAAAAAAATGATGAATGAAACTAATCCAATGTTGTCATATCATATCATTAAATATGAAATGTAAAATAAACTGGAAACAAAGGCATGATCTGAGCTGAAACTATAGTGTTCTTATAGAAATGTAGATCAGTGTTATAGTGCATGAACTGGTGTCAAAGTCTCTCCTACGTGTCTAAAAAATACCTTTATTTCATGTCTGGGAATGACTCCTGCTGAGTGAAGAAGTAAAAACAGCATTTTCAGATGAATGTTTATCATTTCATGAAAAGGAATAAATATGTGCAGAGCTAATCCCATGTCGTCTAATGTTTAAGAGCGACAGTAAAACATGAAAAGGAATAAAGATGAACAAATATTCCTGTTTCTCTAAATCTGAAGCATGAAATCAGCTTAGTCTCCAGAAATATACATTATATATTAGATACTTTTGCTACTTACAGATGATTCTGAAGCTAAACCGTGTTTCTAGAAGCACATACATCGACCTGTGTTTTTAAAAATACATTTGTTTTTCTCAAATCATTGTCTTTCACATAAAACATAAAAACTGTGCTGTTGATGCCAACTGAAAAGTAAAACATGAATCCTTATATAATATTTAACGTCATTTAATGAAAAGGAATAAAGATAAATATGGGCCAATGTCCTCTGAAAAAAAGTAGATGTTAAAAATACTAATAATCACTTTAATTCAAGTTTAACATTCAGATCAATTAAATATAAAGTGGCTCAGAACCAGTATAATTCTATCAACATAATCTGTAAATACAACACTCACAAATATTTCCTTTTTGTAAATATTTTCACACATTTACACTAAAACAAACTATGATTTCACAAAAAAAATAATAATCTGAACAAATATGAAGAACCTGAAAACGTTTTAATCATATTCTGCCTGTTATTAAAAGTCTAAAAGTTTAGTGTACATTGTCCCTCGATACCAAATAAAATGAAATTAACATGTGGAAAATGATAAATGGAAGCATATTATTGTTCAATTAAACTGTTTCTCTCAGTTTCTTCATGTTGTTCACATTGTTTAAAAGGATTGTTTTTAAATGTGAACATTTTCATTGTTTAATTTTCACTTTTTTCCACTCTAAAAGCATAGAAACATTTTTAGAGTTGACATTTTTTATATATTATTATGTAATTATTTCAAAGTTTCAGTTTCACTTCATTTAGCTGAATGTGGACCCTGAACTAAAATGAGTTTGACACACACACACACACACACACACACACACACACACACACACACACACACACACACACACACACACACACACACACACACACACACACACACACCAGTGTTAGTGTGTTAACAGCTCTAGATAATCTTCCTTTGTCTATAAAAATACAATCAGGTCATTGTATCCTGTAGACATGAAAGCTGTGCAGCTGATGCCAACTGAAAAAAAATAAACATAAAGCCTCAGTTAACATTGAAGATCATTTTGTGAAAAGGAATAAAGAGTTCAATGTCCTCTAAATGTTAAGAGTCAAATCACTTTATGGAAATATCTAGATATTTTAGTTAAATAGAAGTGAGTGTGTTTGTTTCCAACGGCTGCAGATTCTCTTCTTTTGTCTAAAAACATTTCTAAACAATCAGGTCATTGTTTCCTGTGAACATGAAAGCTGTGCTGCTGAGGAATCCATGGGTCATTCATTCATTTGTTTTTTCAAAATAAAATCCAAAAATAATACAAGAAAAAAACAACTGTTTTTTTTCTATTTTTTTCCAAAACCTAAATAAAAAAACAGATGATGCTTTTTTTTCACTTTTCCTTTTTGTGTTTAAATGAATAATGGAAAAAATGCATAACGGTCGTTTCCTGTTTTATCCAATTTTGACCTGAAGTAAATAGAATAAAGTGTAAATGAATGTTAACCATAGAAACATGTGGTCATACCTTCAGGTCTTAGGGTGACCCTCTTAGTTCCCCCAAAATAGGACATAGCTTTACATCTTTGTCACTGCGGTTGGTTTTGGAAACAACTTATTTTTTTGTTGTCTTATTTTTTGTTTTATTTTGAAGAACAAATGAACCAATGATACATGGATTCTGATGTTAGCCGAATAATGAAGCATGAATCCTCAGTCAATATTTAAGATAATTTAGTGAAAATTAATAAAAACAGGCTTAAGTTAAGAGTCGACTTAGCTCAGCCTCTGGAAATATACATTATATATATATATATACACACACACACATATATATATATATACATTATATATATATATACATACACACACATATATATATATTTCTCTCCCTCTCTAATTCTAGCTGATTCTGAAATCTAACAGTGTTTCTAGACATTTTTTTTTCTGTATTTTAAATTTTTCACTTTTTCATTAGTTTAGAGTAAAAATAAATAAGAGGTGTTGATGATGATTAATCCAAACCAATACTGTGATTAATCTGATTAAATTTGAGTGACATGTGACAGCCCTGATGTCAAAGGAATAAAGACAGTCCAATGTCTTAAATATTAAAGAGTCTGTATAAAATTGATATTTTTGTTCATGAAAGCTGCTCCTGAAGCCTAAGTGTGTTTCCAGATCCTGCTCCAACATCCTCTTAACGACCGTAACAACCTCAGCGTATCCTGTAAACATGAAAATACTGTGTGCTGACGCTGACTGAGAGGTAAAACATAAATTGTGGGTGAATGTGCGAAGGGCCATATGACAGGTAGCTCCCACTGCTGCAGTGGGGGGTGTTGGGGGGTGTGGGGGGGCAGACTGGCCTCCAGACAGCAGGAAAGTTACGGGAACCGTCTGATTATAATGGAATCAATAACAAAACAAAAGCTCATGTCTGGGAGGAAAATCGTGGGAAGTGCCGCCAAGGGCCTGATTAGCATTCTGTATTGCGAGTCTCTGTAGGCCGTCTCCTGGAGCCCCCCAACCCTGAAGTGAAGAATGGCTGCGTGCGGGAGGGAGGGAGGGAGGGAGTGGAGGGGGGACAGAGATGGAAGAGGGGTTGCAGAGGGCCAGACGGGGGACGCAGAAAGTCAAGGAAGACAGGCTTGACAAAGACAGGCATGGTGCTGGGGGGGAGGGGGGGGGGGGCACCGTGAAAACCAGGCACATGAGGGGGAAAGGGTTCAAGTTCAACGGCAGATCCACAGTCTGAATGAGTCCAACATCAACTGGTATGATATGAAAGAATAATAAAAAAAAACATGTTCATGTATTTTTAGCAGGTTTTCACTGTTCAACTGAAAATAATAAAAGAACTTTAATCATTATTCATTTTGTTCCTCATTTTTAATTTGACTCTTTTGTTAAAGTTCATTCTTCGTCACTTTCAGTTTTCATTTTTGTTTGATTAAATGTCTCAACATTTTAGTCTATTTTTACTCACACGTTAACAGTTTTAGTCCAAACATGTTAAGTCTTTTTCTATTTATTTCAGGAATTTTCTTGTGGATTCATTCCAGCAGAGTTATGTTATCGTCAGTGTTTTAAAAAAATAGCTGTCGCCTCATCATCGTCCCGTCTTCATCATGAGAAAAAGGGTCGACGACGAAATTAACACTGACTTTAACCCTTTCATGCATGAATGATCAAAACCTTAAGATTTTTTTCTACCTGTTTCTCTTCGTCTTTAGGCATGTTGAGCTGCATTTTGTAATAAACGTCCAAAATGTAATAATTCTGTCATTTTATTTTGTAATAAATGGACCCAAGGCATTATGTCATACATTTGACCACAGTACATAATAACTTAGTACATGTTGAGAAAATACTAAATAGTTACATGTGTATTTTGTAATAATCTTTGCAAAATATATTATTATTACTATTATTATTATTATTATTATTATTATTATTATTATTATTATTATTATTATTATTATTATTATTATTATGTAATGGGGCAAAAAGTATTACAACATGTATTGGTATAGTTCATTACTAAATGTGGCAAATTATGATTAAATGCACTTTTATCATAAAATTAAATGAAAAAGTTACAAAATTCACCATTATTATAATACAGTGGTACTTCTACTTATGAAATTAATTTGTTCCAGAAGTGTTTTTTTACCGTGAATTTTTCATAAATAGTCACATTTTACATGTAAAAGGCCTGATTGGTTCCAAGGCCCCAAATACTACCCCCTAACCCCTTTAAAATTATAAACATTCACCAACTTTCTATAAAATATGTGTTAAAAGTCAAAGCAAATGTAGACGAATATTTTAGATGTAATGTATTAGTGTCAGTGGCTAAATGTGTCACTGACTGAACATTAAACCTTTAAATGTTCATCCCAGACATGTGGGTCATTTTCATCCCAGACATGTGGGTCATGTTCATCCCAGACATGTGGGTCATTTTCATCCCAGACATGTGGGTCATGTTCATCCCAGACATGTGGGTCATTTTCATCCCAGACATGTGGGTCATTTTCATCCCAGACATGTGGGTCATGTTCATCCCAGACATGTGGGTCATGTTCATCCCAGACATGTGGGTCATTTTCATACAATTGCGTTTGTTTTAATTGTCACTTTCTTCTTCAGTGGTGTTTGTTGAACCACCCACATGATGTTTTAAAGTCCAGGGGTGTTGTTGTCCCCCTCATCATCAGATCACTGAATATAATGGAGGCTTTTTCTGAAACAATCTCTTCAGTTTCTTTCTCTTCATCCAAAGCAGTAACAGTCTCTCCATATCGTCGTTCAGTGATGACCTCAGATACCGTTGGAAGGGGTCGCTGCTTTTAATGAGTCCTTCTATGTTAATACCGTACTGATGGTAGAAGGGTTCTGGGTTTGCCACACTTTCACCAGAATCACTTTCTTTGGGCTCATGGTCAATAATGAATACGTACAGTAATAAAGTTTAAATGAACACACTGGGAAAAACTCTGATGAGTGAGGGTCAAAGGTCACCAAAAGTATCATGGGTAGCTCCCTCATAGCCAATGGGATGATATGTAAAGTATGTATGTGACATATTTACGTACATTACTGTTCATACAGTACTGTATTTATGTCTGTGTCAGTTTCCTTTCATAAATAAAACTTTCTTTCATATTCAGAAATGACAAATTGAGGTAAAGGTTTCTCGTTACTTGGATTATTCATTAGCTGGGTCTGTGGTAAGTAGAGGTATGACCCCTGGTACCCCCCCCCTGAACATGGCCCGTCTGGGGACAGGCGTCGTGCGCTCAGTTTGACCTGGGGGGAACTGAACCCTGACAACCGGTCCCACCGCTGGACCGTACCCTCACACACGGCAGCAAAAACAGTGTAAAAACTGCCCATTTTTACTTTCCCTTATTCCCATTCAGACCCATATGACCCCCCAACAGGGAAATAGAAAAGACCGCATGAACTGCACCGTTAGACAAACTGTTGATTAAAAATGTTCATTTAATGATTTGAGCCTCATTTATGTTATTAATGTGTGAAGGAAGAAAAAAAACAAAACACCCCCCCCTCTGGTTTTTTGATAAATGGCACCCTGCATATTTCTGCACCAACAACAGCTTTATTCATGTTATACAACTAGAACTCTTGGCACTTTTCACTCATGTGTGAATAATGTGGAATAAAGGATGTGTATAAATATGTGCACATGCTGACTTGTGAAAATGTGACAATAAAAGGAAAGGAATAAAAGACAAGTGTCTATGCAGGGTTAGTTAAGTGACTTTTCCACTACATCTTAAGTAATGAACTGAAAACTGTTGAGACTGACGTAAAATGACCTGGTAGCAGAGTTTGGATATGACCTGGATGTTCTTCCATCTCACTTCAATACTGGAAAATAAACACACAAAAATACTACAGTTGAATAAATGTCAATAAAATGTTTCCATATGTGTAAATTCTGAACACATTCGACACATCATGTTATTTTAACAGCTTTGAACTCATTCATTCTGGAATTTTCCACAATAACTGTCTCTTCCAGATCATTCACACATAAACAACAGGTTTAAAACTGGTTAAAAAATAAAACTACAGCCACAACTATTTAAGGATTTGTCTTTAATAATAATAATAATTATTATTATTATGAAAAATAATGCAAATATCTATACATCATACCCTGTACATTTCTAGAATATGCTTTTACATCATTTAATTCTTGCTTTTTGCATTTATGATATTTTTATTTTTCCATCACTCATCATCATGACTTATTTCAAGGGTGCTCAAAAACTTTTATATAGTCATATATATATATATATATATATACATATATATATATATATATATATATATATATATATATATATATATATATATATATATATACACATATATATACATATATATATATATATATATATATATATATATATATATATATATATATATATATATATATATATATATATATAATACAAAAAAGGAAACAAGGAACAAACCAAAAAAAATCACTTTCATTAAAAAATGCCTCCAATGACCAACAAAAGCAGATCCACCACTTCCTGTTTCAAGCTAAAACAAACTCTACTTAAAGTTCAAAACCTGTTTAAGGTCAGAAATGAAGTGCGACATGAGGAGACGTGACCTCGGGGCGGTGGGACAATGGTCACTTCCTCCCTCATTCACAGCGACTCTTCAATGTGTGAATCTGTGTAACCCCCCCCCCCCCCCCCCCCCCCCATTAGATGGTCTTTTAAAACCACAAGTTGTTTGACCTCTGAACCCTTTGTCCTCACATGGGCCTTGGGGAGTTCTCATAAAGACACCTGTGATGTCCCATGGGTCAGTTTTTATGCTAAATTAATGGTCTGTCTATTAAGTCTTTGCACATGTTACAAACCAGCTCATGTTTAGCCTTAAAAAAACAACTAATATTTAGATTAATAATAATTACCGAACATCAGAATTAATTTTATTCACATATTTATGGTCACCTCCTGGTATCTTAATGTGCTGCTGAAGGTTTTGATTTAAACAATTGTATAAAATATTGTTTGTTCACAGTTCAGTAATGCTTATTTAGTCTAATGCTATAGAACAAGGGTGTCAAAGTCATTTTAGTTCAGGGGTCACATTCGGCCCAATATGATCTCAAATAGGCCGGATCACTTAAATAATAATAATTTTTAAAAAGTACAAAGACTTTGAAGACAAAGAACTTATTTGCCTTAAAAAGCAATAAATATTTATATTAATAGTAACTACCAAACGTAAGTCATTTTCTTCCCATATTTATGGTCAGCTTCTGGTATTTTAATGTGCTGCTGATGGTTTTCATTTTTAAAAATTTCTAAAATATTGTTTCTTAACCTCAAAGTTAGTTAGTTCAGGGGTCACATTCGACCCAATATGATCTCAAATGGGCCGGATCAGTTAAATAATAATAGTGAAAAAAAGGAAAATTATATTATGGTAATGTTTACATCAATCAGTCAATCAAACTTTATTTATATAGGACTTTTCATAAATGGTGCATGTAGCACAAAGTACTTTACATTAGCCTCGCTAATGTAAAGTACTTTGTGCTTTGTACAAAGTACTTTGTGCTTTGTACAAAGTACTTTGTACTTTGTACAAAGTACTTTGCCATGCCAGCTCCTCCTAGCATCAGTAAATCTAATGTTCTATCGTAGTAGCCTAGTCACGTTAGCTCCTCCTAGCATCAGTAAATCTAATGTTCTATCGTAGTAGCCTAACCACACTAGCTGCTCCTAGCATCAGTAAATCTAATGTTCTATCATAGTAGCCTAGCCACACTAGCTCCTCCTAGCATCAGTAAATCTAATGTTCTATCGTAGTAGCCTAACCACACTAGCTGCTCCTAGCATCAGTAAATCTAATGTTCTATCATAGTAGCCTAGCCACACTAGCTTCTCCTAGCATCAGTAAATCTAATGTTCTATCGTAGGAGCCTAGCCACACTAGCTCCTCCTAGCATCAGTAAATCTAATGTTCTATCGTAGTAGTCTAGCCACACTAGCTCCTCCTAGCATCAGTAAATCTAATGTTCTATCGTAGTAGTCTAGCCACACTAGCTCCTCCTAGCATCAGTAAATCTAATGTTCTATCGTAGTAGTCTAGCCACACTAGCTCCTCCTAGCATCAGTAAATCTAATGTTCTATCGTAGGAGCCTAGCCACACTAGCTCCTCCTAGCATCAGTAAATCTAATGTTCTATCGTAGTAGCCTAGCCACACTAGCTCCTCCTAGCATCAGTAAATCTAATGTTCTATCGTAGTAGCCTAGCCACACTAGCTCCTCCTAGCATCAGTAAATCTAATGTTCTATTGTAGTAGTCTAGCCACACTAGCTCCTCCTAGCATCAGTAAATCTAATGTTCTATCGTAGTAGTCTAGTTTCACTCAATGTAACTTTTGTCTAGATTTCCCTGAAACTGGTCGACCAATCACAGTGAAGTATAGAGTCAGAGGGCGGGGCTAACAAAGTGATGCTGCAATGATTCGGAGAGAAACAAGCATAAACAACCATAGAAGAAGAACAACAACAGGTGTAGATTTCCTTTTATCACAGATGAGTGAAGAATGTGAGAAAACGTCAACAATCTTTAAATTCTTTTTACAGAAACGACAACAGTCGTTCAGCTCCATAATCCACCATTTTGTTTAGTCATTCCTAACTTTCTCCAGACTCCTCCGTCAACTTTCAGTCGCTCTAACTACGTCATCCTAAAGATTACACTGATTGGTTGTAGTACCGTCCTATTGCATACAGAGGATTTGAAAGACAACCTTTTAGCCCCGCCTCCTCTGACTATGAATAGAATGAATAGAGATAGCACTGCAAATTAATTTACCGGTACTTCCTCATACATGTCCATGACGCGGTGATTGTTTTTTTTGTGAAATGTTATTCACTATAAAGATTTTCATGCAGTTTGGTTTAACACTAAAAGATAAAACCTTCAGTTTTCATTATTTTAGGTTATTATCATCATCTTTTACTGCTCTGACCCATGTGGAACTTGAATTAAAATGATTTTTATAACACTGACTGTTAATAAATATATTCAGTGTAATATTCCTACAGACTGGACTCATTCAGGGCCCACATTTGGCCCTCGACCTTATGTTTGACACCTGTGCAATAGAAGAAAAGAAACCAGAAAAAGACCAGGTTTTGTTTTTCTTTAAAATGCACTCAAAACTTTACAATTACAATATTTGCAGATGAATTAAATAAACATAAATTCTAAAATGAGTTGGGCAGAACAGTTCTCAGCAGTAAGTAACTAAATAAAAGTACTTTGTTACTGTACTTAAGTACATTAGGTATCTGTACTTGACTTTTTTTTTACTTTTCTCCCTACATTTTTACATAAATATCTGTACATTCTCCGTACATTCTCACAATATTCTTGTTACTTTTTCAAACAAGACAGAACGCTTCAGAGCAAAAGTGTGACTTTATATATATAACAATTATGACTTTATATATAACATTTATCATTTTATCTCCGCATTTCAGCTTTTTCCTCATTATCCATTTTTCATTGCATATTTCTGACTTTTATCTCATAATTATGCATTTTTATGTCATATTTCTGACTTTTTTAATCTCGTGATGAATTTTTATTTCAACTGTGACTTTTTTTCTCCACAGTAATTCACTTTTAAGGGCTTTATTTGTGGATACTTTTGAAACTTTTCTGGTCTTTCCTGGTTAAATAAGTATTTCATCCATGGTAAAAACTAAAACTAAAAATGCAGTTTTACTTTTTACTTCATTACAATTGAGAAGTTGTACTTTTTTAAACGTATTTCAGTAAAGGAGTTGAATCAGTACTTCAATCAGTATTTTTTTTTTTTACAACAGTAGCTGTACTTCTACTGCAGTACACAGTGTCAGTACTTTTACCACCTCTGTCGAAAAGTCTTTTTTCAACATTAGATTTATTGGTTTATTAAAGTTTTAATGACCTCATGTATGTATTTCTAAGTCTCTGTATTAAAATATATGTTAAGTACAAGTGGAGAAAAGTGAAAAATCTTTTATAAAAAGAATTGAAGTTGTGTTCAGTGTGACCTCCACTTGCACTTAACATGTCTTTTGTTCAGACAATATGAGATGTATAGCATTCATTTTCTGATGTTTCATTCAACACATGTCAGACGCTTCTAATTGTTTGTGCTGCTTCTTGTCATGGGGTCAGAGGTCACAATAAATACTGACTTTAACCTTTACAACACATTTACTTCAGGTTTTTATGTGTCTTTTAACGCTGTGCACATATTTCCTTGAATGAGAAATAAACATGTAAGCTTATATCACAGGTGTCAAACATGAGGCCAGGGGACCAAATACGGCCTGCCAACAGATTAAATGTGGCCCGTGGGATGAAGAGCATGATAACATATTAAAAAATCACTCCATATTGTTTTTTTTTTAACAATAAATGATGACAACTTAAATTTTTTGGCATTGTTTTACTGCAAAAAAATAACATGAAATTCTGAAAATATTGACATTTACAAACTATCCTGCAACAATAAAATGTGAAAAACCTGAACAAATGTGAACAAACTGAAATATCTAAAGAAAATTAGATGCAAATTTGAATCATTTTCTGCTTCTGTTACTCAGAGTTTAGTGTCTTTGTAGAACTGATCCATAATAAAACACATGGACTAATAATAAACTGAGGCAGAATATAGATAAAATTGACCTTATTTTCATTATGACTTTTTTTTGCATTTGGATAATTTATACAAGTATTTTCATAATTGAATGGAGTTTTTTTTGCACTAAAACAATGACAAAAAGGTGTAGTTGTCATGAATTACAGGTCATTCCTTTTTCATTTTACTGGTCCGACCTGTTGGAAAATCAAACTGAATATCTATCTATCTATCTATCTGTCTGTCTGTCTGTCTGTCTGTCTGTCTGTCTGTCTGTCTGTCTGTCTGTCTGTCTGTCTGTCTGTCTGTCTGTCTGTCTGTCTGTCTGTCTGTCTGTCTGTCTGTCTGTCTGTCTAACAAAGACACAAACTGACTTAAATACCCAGGCTGCCCCTTGGTGGGGGTGGGGTAATAATACATTGTGAATTTGCAGAAGACAGGGTGTTGTTAAAGTCCTTCACAGTGTCAGAGGAACACTTAATTGTAGAAATCTAAAATGTCCCAAAAAAAAAAAAAAAAAACCAGGCTCGGTGGTTCATTCCTAAACTGCCGAGCGTGGAGGGGAAAGGGGTCAGAGCTGGATAAAGAGGTTATTGACCTGCTGGTTTGCTGAGTTTAACCTCTTGACCTCCTTTTTATGAGAGCTAAGAGGTCGTGACTGTGTCGGGAGGGGGTCAAGGGGAAATCTTCCACGGATGGTCAGACAGGAGAAGGAAGTGTGTCGTCTGTCCCAGAGGGTTGTGTGCACCGGCAGAAGAACGCATTGGCAACAGTTAGAGCTAAGTCTGTAATAAAAAAAATATTATTGTAGTCAAGTACGCACACAGGCAAAAAAAAAAAAAAGTCTCTTGACTCGACGCTGTATAGTCTCATTATTATTACGACACATTGTTTAGCTCATAATGAGTGGCAAAGATCATGCGTTGGAATGTTCACTGAACTCTTTTCCACAAAATTAACATTGTCTAAATTTTCCTCCTGTGTCTAAAAGTCATCCACTCTTCTGGTTTCCCACAAAAAAAAAAAACAGAGTCTAGTGGGATCTATTGAACATTTTGTGAATTATCCCTCAACTTTCCCAGACCATTGACAGAGGGGGCGCCGGGCTGGATGGGAAAACAATATCTTATAGATTGCAATATAAAACCGATCCATCCAGACGAAGACACAGGCACAAAACACGGCCAGAAATCAGCCGTGAGTATGTCATGGCACGCTGGAGGGTCTGACTACTTAATTAGACAATATAAAAAGGCTGGGTCAGATGGAGCAGACAGGCAAAGAAAAGGCAGGCGAGATGAGGCCCTTCAAAGTGTCTGCGTCACACTGTGGGTGTGTTTGTGTCTGAGCGGCGCTGTGAGAAAAGTGTGGACGCTGTCGTTTTGCATGTCTGAAGGTCTGCGGCCGCGTTCAGGAATGCGTCTGGTCTGGAAAGAAGAGTCAGTGTTTGTGGAAATGTGTCTGAATTTGTTCAGAAATGGATCCCAGGTGTTTCGCGTTTCCATAAAATCGAACGCTCGACACGAAAAAAAAAACAAAAAAAAAAAACGTAAAAATGCTCCGGAATCATCTGAAATCAGAGCACGTCGTCACAGCCAAGAGTGGACGTTTTACGCTTCATGCAAAACAGGATACGCTAGAGCAGGGGTGTCAAAGTCATTTTAGTTCAAGGGCCACGTTCAGCTAAATCTGATCTGAAGTCGAACCAGGAAAAAAAATATATATCTACAGTACATCACAAAAGTTTGGATGGTTTTCTTTATTTTCATGGATATTTCTATTGTACATTTTCACTGAAAGCAATAAAACTATAAATGAACAGACGCAGTCGACAAGTGAAGTCGCAAAACTTATCAAGCGCTACAACGAAACCGTCTGACATGAGGACCGGCCCAGGAAAGGAAGACCAAGAGTTACCCCAACCCTAACAGACAAGGGGAAACACCTACTATATATACATACACACACATATACATATATATATATATATATATACATATACATCCATATACATACACACACACATATACATATATATATATATATATATATATATATATACACATATACATCCATATACATACACACACAGAAGGGTGAGGAAACAGCCAGACGCAGGTGACACACATAAGGAACACGGCAGAATCATCACACATGTGGAAACAAAGGTAAAGTTCAGACTAGACAGAACACAAAAGGAAATGTATCAAAATAAACAGGAAGTGACAAACAAACTAAAAAAGACATTATCATTTCTTAGATATGACAGAGCAGGTGTTTCCAAACCTTTGGCCTGTACTGTATATAATAATGTAATATATAAATAATGTCAACTCGGTTTTAGAGCGAAAAAAGTAATACGACATAATGAAAACAAAGAATATTAAACTTTAGTTTATCATTTACACGTATACATTCTAACTTACAGCTCACACTGGACCTACAGATACACTAAATACTTAGTAATAGGTGGAATATTTCTCATATTTGGTCTAATTATTGAGATTTTTTGTGAAATTATACTTTATTTTAGTGTCACTAAATGAAAAAAAGTACATTTATAAAGGATTATTTTACATGTGAATATTTATAGGTTATTGTTTATGAGACGGAATGTTACGACAGAGTATTAGCGCCACATGTGAAGAAAAAAATATTTTTAATATGTTGAGATTAATGTTAAAATTTTGACATTAATCTGGAAATGTTGAGAATAAAGTTGAAATGAAAGGTCGACTTTAATGTCGTCATTTCGTCACCGAGGACAACTATGAGCTCATAAACTTTGTTAGGCCCGCCCTCTGACTCTATACTTCACTGTGATTGGTCGACCAGTTTCAGGGAAATCTAGACAAAAGTTACATTGAGTGAAACTAGACTACTACGATAGAACATTATATTTACTGATGCTAGGAGGAGCTAGTGTGGCTAGGCTACTACGATAGAACATTAGATTTACTGATGCTAGGAGGAGCTAGTGTGGCTAGGCTACTACGATATAACATTAGATTTACTGATGCTAGGAGGAGCTAGTGTGGCTAGGCTACTACGATAGAACATTAGATTTACTGACGCTAGGAGGAGCTAGTGTGGCTAGGCTACTACGATATAACATTAGATTTACTGACGCTAGGAGGAGCTAGTGTGGCTAGGCTACTACGATAGAACATTAGATTTACTGACGCTAGGAGGAGCTAGTGTGGCTAGGCTACTACGATAGAACATTAGATTTACTGATGCTAGGAGGAGCTAGTGTGGCTAGGCTACTACGATAGAACATTAGATTTACTGATGCTAGGAGGAGCTAGTGTGGCTAGGCTACTACGATAGAACATTAGATTTACTGATGCTAGGAGGAGCTAGTGTGGCTAGGCTACTACGATAGAACATTAGATTTACTGATGCTAGGAGGAGCTAGTGTGGCTAGGCTACTACGATAGAACATTAGATTTACTGATGCTAGGAGGAGCTAGTGTGGCTAGGCTACTACGATAGAACATTAGATTTACTGACGCTAGCACTGCTAGGCTAATCCAGGAGCTCCCCGACATTTTCTGCCATGGTGACGCAGCAGCATTGAAGGTGAAACGAGGGGAAAAAATCAGAATAAATACAGTAGATAGACACCACCCCTCTGCAGCTCTTTCCTCTGAGTCCAAATAAAAAGATTAAATGTATAAATACAGATGTGAAAGCCAGGTTGTTTTTCAAGATCCCATTTTTGAGAGAAGGAGTTGACTCACATCCATCTGATCAGTGACGGTTAATTACAGTTTTCAGTCACATGTTCAACCCTATTATTTGTCTGAAAGCACATGTGATTAGACAAAAATCACAGCTTTAAGGGTTAGATTTTTAACAACTTAGATGTTCTCAGATCAGTTTTAATACAATATGCTGACATGTATTTATGGAGGAAAGTGTTAAAAAAAAATCTAACTAAGTCTCTGGGAGCTATGGGAAATGTTCCTGTGAGGTGGTCTTTCCGTGCCAGGCATTCAAGATAAAATACCAAAGAATTGAACCGGAAAAAAAAAAAAAGGACAAACAAGACCTAAATAAATCTGAATCCCGGTCACGTTTATCCAAGGCTGAAGCTGAATGTGGAGAAAATCTCTGGCAGCATGTGAGAGAGAAAAAAAAAAAGCTCAAGTCCAGGAAGAACAAAGGCTTCATTATGCAGTGTCAGATTTGTTTGCCCACAAGTGTGGAGATAAGTTCACAAAAACTCTGTATCCGACTCACACATTACAACTCAAATGTGTCTGTGTTAATAGTCGCTGGCTTTGCTGATGCACCTGCAGCCAGACCCGGAAAAGTGGAGGAGAATGAATGGACGGAAGAGACGCACATCCGATACTTTATCTCTGTATAAAAGTGTTAGCTTAGCATCCATTATTAGCTCATCTCTCCAGTCCATGCAGTGATGTGTGAGCATTTTAACCCATTAAATGCTGTTAGTGTGTGTCTGTGTGTCGCAAAGAAATGATAGAAATTAACGTTTTAATACAGGGGTGTCAAACTAGTTTTAGTTCAGGGGTCACATTCACCTCAATATGATCTGAAATGGGTCAAATCAGTAAAATAAGTCAAATTACATGATGATTATGTTGACATCTACAACATTTCTAGAGAAAAATCAACAACTTGAAATGTCTTAAGAAAAACAAGAGCAATTTTAACAATATTTTGACTTAGTTTTTCCTTAATTACAACTTACATTATAATTACACATTTAGTAACAGGGAGAATATTGATAAAATTACACTTCTCTTAAAACCTTTCAGATTGTTCATAATTGTTCAAGTTTTCAATGTTTTTTGTTTAAAAAAAAAAGAGTTTTCAATGTAAATACTTTTCATGCAATTTTACTTTTTTACACTGAAACAAAGATAAAATCTGCAGTTTCCTTTATTTAATGGTTATGATCATATTTTATTGGTCTGACTTAACTCAAGATCTAATTGTTCTGTTTGTGGAAACTAAAATAATTTAGTTTAGTGTAGTTTACATTATAAAAGATAATAAATACATAAGCAAGTAAAAATATTTATGAAAAAACCTGCAGAAACTTAATATGCTTATATATATATATATATATATAGAGGCCTCCCTTCATCAATTTAAAATAAATAAATAAATAAAACCAATAAAACAATACAATAACAACACAAATACAAAAAGACATGACCATGAATTAACCATGACCTAGAATTAATTAATTAAATATAGACTTTAAAGACAAATAATAACTAAAGAAACAAAGAACTTTGGAAAATGAGGGTTATTTATGAAAGCAGCTTTAGTTTGACCTTTGAAAGTAGTAAAGAAGGAACATGATTTAAATTAATTATTCAAGTTATTCCAAACATCGCGGCCCCTGGACATGAAAAGTAAATTGTCGTTGGTTGGATTTTATACTTATTGGCTTTAAAGGGATTATCCAGTAAAAATAAGTTTAGTTCATTTTTAGATGATTGTTAGTACATACATATAGTTAACATTAAAATCACACCATTCACATGAACACTGAGGAATTTAAATGTTGTGGTTTTGATCCAAACTGTGTTAACATGAAGTGATTAGAACATGTTTTTATCACTGACACCAAACTCTAATAAAGTTTAAACAACATCACACTTCAGTGGTAGTAAGTAGAGGGTCCCTAAAGACAAAGTGTCCTCAGGTCTTCATGTCCTCAGATAGTGTGTCCACAGTTACTGATCTACACACATGGACCTGTGGGTTCAGAAGACGTCTGAGGACGAAGACCATAATAGTCCATTGTCCAGTGGACAGTTAGACGCTCTGGAAATACATGATTTTGTTGCATTATTTTTTAAAAACAACAGCCTGTCAGTAGACTAAGCTTTACTGTTATATACAGCTGCATTTATATTTAGAATCAAATACTGGACTATGTTTTTAAAAACTAATGCAATGAAATCCTAAGTTTCCAGAATGTCTAACTCGTCAATCGACTATTTCGGACTTCCTACTCAGACGTCTTCTGAACCCACAGGTCCATGTGTGTAGATCAGTAACTGTGGACACACTATCTGAGGACATGAAGACCTGAGGACACTTTGTCTTTAAGGACCCTCTACTTACTACCACTGAAGTGTGATGTTTTTGAATTAGAGTCAATAATGTGATTTTGACCTTTCTGCTAAATGTGACCATGACCTTTGACCTTTGACCTTTTGCCATATTGATAATTTCATTATATGTCTATATGTGTCAGTGTGTGTAATATTATGATAATATATCCACTATTGATTAAGTTATAGCATGATATGTCTATGTTTGACACACACACACACACACACACACACACACAGTGTTACACAAGTTAATTTTGCCACATGTCACCTTTGACCTCCAGAGATCTGAAAAACTATCAGTCATAGGTGATCACACCAATTATGAGAATTTTACAAATCTTGATTCTGCATCGTTTGTTACCAATCTGAAAGTTCTGTGACCCTCTGTTCTTCAGTTATAACTGGTAATGTGACCTTTGACCTTTACTCAAATGGATCATTGCTTTCGATGTGCATTAGCTATATGTATATGTCCGTGTAATTTAATGGTGATATCTAGAGTATTCATTGAGTTATAGCATGAGATGTCTCTGCGGACACACACACACACACACACACACACACACACACACTAATCTCTACCAACCAATTTCGGGTCAGATTAATCGGTCGTGATCGGTCAAGACTTTTTATGAATTTCTCCATCCCTAATATCGACCAACACAACAGACTGATACAGATAAATAAATAAATATGGGTGTGACATATGGACCGGCCCATATATGGGTCTGTTATTAATTCCATAAAATGTAAGAACATGTGACCAAAGCCTCCAACAGAAGTGGCCAGTGCTCCATATTTAAGGTGGAAATGTTTCATGTGATGCCTTCATGTGCAGTACAACATATTTGGACTCCCAGAATGCCTTTGTCCTGGTGTCTGAGTGCGTTCCCATGCTGCTCTGGCCCGATTTTAACCGTATAAGAGCATTAGAGGAAGAAAAATGTGCATCTCAATAAGTCATTAATGGTGAAAACAAGTCAGAAACACTTATAATAATCACTTATTCTTACTCAGTCATTGTTGCTGTGAGCAGACACGTCCCAGTCGACATGGACTGGAGTCTGTGGGTGAGAACCAAATGGGGACCCCTCCATCGCAGCTGCAGCTATTTGTTGTCTGTGAGACATAGAGGAGAGGTCAGAGGTCAAATAAGTTCACAGGAACTGAAGGCTTTCACATGTTAATGCTTGAGAGGAGCAGCAGAAAAAACACAGAGAGGTGATTATAACGTTGTCTGTGTACACTGACGGACATGTCTAGTTAATGTCGGCTACGAAGGACCTGGGATTACCAAATGTTCCGAATTAGATACGTCACTCAACATGACGACACACACACACACACACACGAGCATCCACAAGCTTTAGGAAAAATATACACCTTCACGTTTCTTAACGGTGGATTTGAATTTTATTATATTATTTCTTCATTTCTATCAATTACTAGTAATTTCATGTGACCCTGTTTGGATTCTAGGTGACCCCACACAGTGTCCCGACCCCAAGCTTGAAAAAGTCTAGGGAACAGGTGTCAAACATAAGGCCCAGGGGCCAAATCTGGCCCACCTCAAGGGTCCAATCTGGTCCTTTGAATGAATTTATGAAATACAAAATTGACATTATGTTATAAATCATTTTAGTTCATTGTCCACATTCAGACCAATTCAGTTTCATAAATAACAGGTCAGTCACAGACAGCAGACCTCCACCAAGGCGAGATATGACGTCAAAACATGACGTGATGGAGTCATAGGTGTTGACCCATCTGATGTCTGACGGTCAGACCATGTGTTTTAACTGTTTATTAACCTTTATTGTGACCTTGACCTTTGATCTTCATTGCTCAAAATCTAATGGGTTCTTCCTTGACCCTTTGCCTCATGTCAAACAAAGAACATTTGCAAAAGCAAAAGCATGTTTTGTAACAAAACATTCCAGAACCCAAACAACATAAGCGTCATTTACACGATCAAATACATAATGAAAAACATGGACAATATAAAAATAAATGAAACTCATCCTCTGCAACATTCAGGTCACACAAAGAACAGAGTATATATATATATATATATATATATATATATATATATATATATATATATATATATATATATTATTTCTTCACATTTATTGAACATTTTCAGTTTGTGTTTGTAAATCAATAATCTCATTTTTTTAAGTTCTGCCTTTATTTTATTTTTTATGTGAGTTTGGTGAAGAGTTCATCTGATGACCTGTGTGTGTACTTGTATTCTTTTGCCTCCATTATGGGGACCAACATTCAGGTCCCCATGATGTTAAATACAAATAAAGGTCCTCACTAGTAAAATAGAAATGATGTGGCCCTATAAATACTTTTTTTTGGAAGTCCTCATAAAGAGCAAACATGTGCAAAGACAAAGGTTTCAAAGGTTTATTTTATTAATTTCTTTAATTTTTTTGTTTAATCCTTTAAATGTTGTTCCTTTTGTAATTATTCATTCATTTGTATTTATTTTTAATTAATTAATGTATTATTATTATTATTATTATACATTTTTATTCCATTTTATAAAAAAAAGAAAAAGATGTGTTTATAATCTATGTGATTATAAACTTGGTCCTTATGAGACATGGAAACGAGTGTGTGTGTGTGTGTGTGTGTGTGTGTGTGTGTGTGTTTATTATGAGCAGATTTTTATTTGTTCTTTCTACTGTACCTTAGGAGAAGTGAATCTGAAAGGAAAAGACTGTTCATTTGATCCTGTAGCTTTCAGTTCATAAGACACTTTTATTTATACTTTTCTTTATTCTTCTCCTTTTTTTAATTCCTCATTTATTTATGTATTTATTTTTTATTGACAGCAGTATTCTAACTTGGTTTGTTTTGTCTCCAAGTCCAAACAGAAAAACCAGGGAGTGTTTAATACTTTAGTTTGTTCCTCTGCTGTGACTCCTCCTCATCACAAATTTCCAACAGTTGTAGACGTTCTCGTTTTTCAGTTTGTAACCATTAAAAAACTGTGCATCTGCAGTCCATGAAAAAAATAAAATAAAAGCTTAATATTAAAGACTTAAAATGTCATCATCACAAATGTAAAGAAAATCACCATCCTGCATTTAGATCGTCTGCAATTATTCCCATATACTGTGTTACATTCAGTTTAACACACACACACACACACACACACACACACACGTTTTCGTGTCTCATGAGGACCAAGTTTTTAATCAAATAGCCATTGGGTAATGACAGTAAACACATCTTTTAATTTTTTAAAATAAAATAAAAACAATAATAAAACAATTGAAAACTACAAACAATTTATCAAAATGAATTAATACA
The DNA here is from genome assembly GCA_020466265.1 of Siphamia tubifer. Classification (NCBI taxonomy): domain Eukaryota; kingdom Metazoa; phylum Chordata; class Actinopteri; order Kurtiformes; family Apogonidae; genus Siphamia; species Siphamia tubifer. The sequence continues at coordinate 46,647,603 of CM035793.1, read as the reverse complement.
AATATTTTGTAAAAAATATTAATTTAAATGATAAAATAATAATAATTCATTATTTAAATGATAATAAAATGATAAATAACAAAATAAAAATAAGTAATTTTTTAAAAATACAGAAAAACTAATAATTAAAACAAAAAACTAAACTCATCTTCTCTTTATACCATTTTCCCTCAGGCTTTATGGGGACTTCCAGAAAAAACTAATTAATGTATTTATACGGCCACATCATTTCTATTTTACTAGTGGGGACTTTTATTTATATTTAACCGTCACAAGGACCTGAATTTTGGTCCCTATAGTGTCAGAGGTACCCATGGTGTGACTGTGTAAACATATCAATGTCCCCATCAAGACAGGAATACAAGCACACACACACGCACACTGAGACCTTCAACACTTATGTGATATATCAATTAATTCCCAAATATCTATATAATTAATTGATTGGTTTGAATATTTTTTTTCAATAACATGTTAAATTGTTCTGATTCCAGATTTTAAACAACAGTCATCAGCTGATTATTGTACAGGTTATTTAAGAGAAACATAAAAAAAAATAATAATTAAATGAGATAATACTCCTGCTGCTTATTTAGTTTTAATATTATTTTGATTTATTTGGTTCACTTTCTGATCATTCTCTGTTTATTGTGTTAAATCTATAATGTTTTAAAGCTAAATAAGCCCAACGTCCTCCATTCATTACTTAATTAACTGTGAATATTTCTAGGTTTAATTCTTCTTTTGTGACAGTAAAATTCATCTCTTTGGGTTCTGGAACAAAACAGAATGTCGTCTGTATTTTTCCACCATTTTACAGAACAAAAAAGTTTAAAAAAAACAAAACAAAACAACAACAACAACTAGAAAACAAAGAAAATAAAACACATATTCTCATTAATCTTCAACAAAAAAAGAGGAAGACCAGAACATGATGATGACGTTAGAGATTGTTTATATTTTGTGTGAAATCCTACATGATTCCTTCACATTGAAAAGAAGCTGAATGTTTAGAGGAGCTGATCTTTGGTTCATTTTCAGCTCACAGCGTCCCCACATGGACACTTACAGTACTGCACACACACACACACACACACACACACACACACACACACACACACACACACACACACACACACACACACACACACACACACACACACACACACACACACACACACACACACACACACACACACACACACACACACACACACACACACACACACACACACACACGCATCATCCTCACAAAAGGATTAAATATTTTTTGCTTCAAAAAACCCACAGATTATAGATGTTATCAGAGGTGGAGCCAAGTGTCCCGTTGAATCTTCTTATTCTATCATGTTCTATCATATTCTATTTTATTCTATCTTATTCTATTTTATTCTATCATATTCTATCAGCCCACTTTATTTTCAATAGTATTTCAATGAGGGGGGGTAATGCAAATACTGAGGGGGATAGAATTGGGCTAAGGCAACCCACGGGGGTAATCTTTAATCGATTTCATGTTACCAGGGGTAACTTGAAATGGAGGGTGAAGTATTGAAGTATTACATATTAGTATTAAATATCAAGTATTTAAGCCAAGGTACATTTATTGTATATCACATTTGGTGTAAAGGATAATTCAAGGTACTTTACATAGAACATAGAAGACAATTTAAAATGATTAAAATACATTAAAAGACAATTAAAATAAGAGGCATAAAACATTTAAAGACCATAAAAATTAAAGTAATAGCTCCAGTGAACAGTAATGTTTGACATGAACTGACAGTTTTCAGGTAGTTTGTTCCACAGGTGAGGAGCAGGTTCTGATTTTAGGAACACAGTAAACCTGTGTTTAAGTTGTACCTGTATATGAACTACCAGACAACATTCACAGTCATTTCTACAAATTCACACTATTACAAACATTACTATTGATATCATATAATGCTCCCATTAAAGGTAGACTTTTTTTTTACTATTTTATTTTTTTCTAATATTGTATTTACATGGGGAGCTTAAGTCTCCGCCCCTTCCTGGAGGCTCATGGGGCCTGAGATCAGAAAATTAATAAATGATATTCAATGGGAAATAAAATGTTAAAACAGTATGTGGTTTGTCATGTGACCTGAATCACACTGTTGTTGTAGCTCATAATAATCAGACCCTCCAGGATTTTCAACTTTAACACAAATTCAGTCAATCCCTGAGAATTCAGTGCAAGGTTAGAATTTTAACCAATCACTGCGAATTTCCAGAAAAATCTGACCAATCATTTGCGACGTCTTCAGCTGCTCCTTCTGTCTTTTCCTGTTTGTGAAGGATCTGTCACATCCAGGAAACAGACTTTTCAATCTCCTTCCCTCTGGAAGGACATACAGAACCCTACGGAGCCGGACAAACAGACTGAAGAACACCTTTTATCCATGGGCTGTCCGCCTCCTAAACGCATGACCTCCCCTACTCGGGGCATGTGCAATAGTAAAGCAGTCCTACTCAAACCGTATTTATTGACCTGAGCTCTTGTGTGGTTGTGTTTGTTTTTTGGTTTTTCATCCAGTTTGGCTGTTTGCTTTTTGCACAATGACAACAATAAAGTCTAAGTCATGTGCAATAACAACAGTCATAATAACAGTTTTTAATTGTGTAATTGGAATAATAGTTTTAATATATTTATTCTTCTTACTCTTCTTTAATTGTATTTATTGTCTTTTATGCCTCTCAAACTTTTTATATGTTTACACTTTATTTTTGCACTGTGGGTGGGAAGTATGTACCATTCCAATTTCATTGTTTGCTTTGTTTGCATAATGACAATAAAGGTTATTCTTATCTTACAGTACGAAAAAACACGTGCGCGGCAGCAGGTCACATTTAACGACTAAAATGATGCACTAGTACCAGCAGGTGCATTTGGAAGGGTACTTTTTCTGCTGCATATTTATCATCCAGGTAATATTTTATTTGTCATATTTTAAAGGTTTTTGTCAGAATCTGCCTTTACTACACAGTACACAGTAATAATAGACTTTTATTTGACTGGCTGAGACATTTATATTATGTTTTATAACTTCTGTCATATGAACTTGTACTTTTAGTAATCCTCATAATTGTTTATTTTCCATCTCTGTAAAAGGTCATTTTAAGGACCATATCACAATGACTTTAAATTAATTTTCCAGTAACTAAATATTTGAAATATTACTTAATTTTGATTTAAAAAAAAAAAAAAGAGAAAATCGCAACCATTTACAGCCACTTTCAATTCAATTTGATTTGATTTATAAAGTCCTAAATCACAACAAAGTCGTCTCAGAGGGCTTTACAAAAACACAATCAACTACAGAAATACATGAAAAGTCCCAGGCATCCCCTGTCCTTAGACCCTCCCCCTGTCCTTAGACCCTCCCCCTGTCCTTAGACCCTCCCCCTGTCCTTAGACCCTCCTTCTCGGCAAGAAAAAACTTCAAAACCCAGTGGGAAAAAGAAGAAATCTTGAGGCTTAAAAAAAAAAGCTTAAAAAGCACCAAAACTTTCATCGCAATTTTTCAGAAAAACTCATAAAACATCAGACATTTTAGAACGAAACAATTTCAAAAAAAGGCCTGAGGAAGGTTCATATTTACTGGTCAAAGGCACGATAAAATAAATATAATTAAAGTATTACTTATGTCCAGCGTCCAAGTCAATTTGACATGTGACTGAAGATGACGGAGTTTCCTCTGTGAAAACACTTGGTGCTCATGAGGCACAAATGTGACGGGACACGGGTCCACAGCGGACGAGGGTTCAACCAGATGTATTTCCTTCAGAAAAGACACCATGAAAAAGCTTGATACATGGATAATGTAAACCCTTGGTTCTCAAACTGGGGTCCACGGACCCCTAGGGGGACGTGGCGCATGTCCAGGGGGTACGCGAAATTATTCACGTTTTTTTTATTGGTTTTTTTTGCTGTTTTATTTTGAAATGCGGAAGTTTTATTTTGTAGCGAGCGGGCGGAAGTAACAGCGCTGTTTGACGCCAGCTTGACTAAATTGAGACGGTGCGAGTCACAGGCTATTTTTAGCCACCCTGCAGCGAACATGGATCGATTTTTGTGTCCGCCAAGTTCCTCAAGAAGTGGTAAAAGAAATGACAATGAAAATGACAATGACAAAAACAAACGCCCTAACCCTAAAAAGAGAAAGTACATTGATAGTTATATTGAGTTTGACAAGCTCATCCCTCTCATTAAGTCTCTGTCTGTCTGTCTGTCTGTCTGTCTGTCTGTCTGTCTGTCTGTCACACACACACACGGTTTTGTGTGTCTTTTGTTCCGTTTATTATTTTAAAATTATTTTAAATTGTTGTTTCTGAAGTGTTCATTTATATTATAATACCTGAAAATGTGGCTGGTTTGCACAAAAGCACTATTAAAAAAGGTTATCATTGTTTCATAATAATCATTGTTGAAGTGTTTTTTTTTTATCATTTTCAGTATCGCGAGGATGAGGGGGGACATGGAAAAATGTCACCCCTCCAAGGGGGACCTGAGCCAAAAAAGTTTGAGAACCTCTGATGTAAACTACAGACTATAGTGAATGTGTGGGACTTTCTAAGTTCATACCAGTGTTTGTTTTACAGTCGTCTGATCCCAGAGTTGAGTTGTTCTTCCTCCACTTTAACACTAGTCGTCTTCTTCAACTGAATCACTTGTTGCTTCTCCTATTTCTACTGAAACATCCCTTAAATTCGTCCATGTTTCCACACGAGCAAAGTGGAGCAGTCTTCCTCTGCTGATGTCACAGGTCAAAGTTCAAACAACCTGGAAATAAATAGGTCAAATTTGTAGGCGGTCAATTTGAATGGTGGATTAAATATCATTACATTTGCAGTGTTGTCGTTAGTGACGTATGTGTGAATGGACTTTAGACATGATGAGGTTTTAAAATATGTGTAGTTGTAAAATCATGTCAGTGACACCACATGAAAATTAACATCATTATTTTGTGAGTTAAGTGACAGTGTTCAGTTTTTCTACAGATAATAAGGACCGCACGATAACTTACAATAGCTGTAGATTATATTATAAGGTCGGTCATGACTGTTGGTAGAGCAGGTCATCCTTTAATTGAAGGGTTGCCGGTTTGATTCCCACTCTGTCCTCGTCAGTCTGTTGTGCCCTTGGGCAAAGACCCTTCACCCTCTTGCCTCCAGTGTCACTCACACTAGTGTATGAATGTTTGGAGGTGGGAGGGGCCGTAGGCACAAAATGGCTGCCAGGCGTCTGTCAGTCTGTCCCAGGACAGTATCGACATAAGGAGCCATGGACAACAGGATCTGCAGTGACTCACCTGTGACCTGTGACCCCTGTGACATTCATCTACAGACCAGTCCTGCTCCTCCACAGCTACTGTCCTGCATGTTTCAGCTGAGGGTCATTATCATTCTACTGCAGAGCTTGATGAGACGTTTATCAATTGAATCAGGGTTAGGGTTAGAGGAGGGGTACGTCTAAAATATACAGGATAGTGGCTCTGGAGGACCAGGTCCAGCACCTCTGATCTGTCCATGGGGAGTGGGTGTGTCCTTCAGTGTTTCAGGACAGGGGACGCTTTGGACTTCATCTATTTCTGCGATTGATCGATCTGTCCAATCAAACGTGTGAGATGACGACGTTGTGATTTCAGATCTAAAAATAAATAAATAAAATTAAAATTTAATCCATCAGCAGCAAAAGCACTGATGAACTACAGATCAAATCTAACCTTCTGAATAATCCAGGTTTCTTTTAACCGTGTGTAATCATGTGTTTTATCAAATTGCATTGTCCCCTTTTCAATAAACTAAAAAAACAAACAAAGTGCTTCAGTTTTTTTTGGACATAAACACTAGTACGGTAGAGTGGTCGAGAAAAGCACTAGTACCCTGTGGTGTGAAAACCTGAAAATTATTGTATATCTCTGCAATATGAATATTACAAACTCCATTATTGTGATATAATTTCAATATACAGTGGTACCTGTACTTACCAAAGACCCAGACTGTCAAAGGCAGTGGTCCCTGGATCTACACCCACCAACCGTCTGTCAACAAACACCACTGAAGAAGAAAGTGACAAAACAAACACAATGGTATAAAAATGACCCACATGTCCGGTATGAAAATGACCCACATGTCTGGTAAGAAAATGACCCACATGTCCGGTATGAAAATGACCCACATGTCCGGTATGAAAATGACCCACATGTCTGGTATAAAAATGACCCACATGTCCGGTATGAAAATGACCCACATGTCTGGTAAGAAAATAACCCACATGTCCGGTAAGAAAATAACCCACATGTCCGGTAAGAAAATGACCCACATGTCTGGTATGAAAAATGACCCACATGTCTGGTTGATTTAATGGTTTAATGTTTAATGTTCAGTCAGTGACACATTTACCCACTGACACTAATACATTACATCTAAAATATACATTTTCTTTGACTTTTAACACATATTTCATACAAAATTGGTACATTTTAAAATAATTTTAAAGAGTTTAGGGGGTAATATTTGGGGCCTTAGAACCAATCAGGCCATTTACATGTAAAATGTGACTATTCATGAAAAATTCACGGTACGAAAACACTTCTGGAATTAATTAATTTTGTAAGTAGAGGTACCACTGTATTGTGCAGAATCCGTGAATCATTCATTCATTAATTTTTCAAAATAAAACTAAAAATAAGACAATGAAAAAACAACTTGATTCTTCATTATTTGTTTCCAAAAGTAAAATGAAAAAATAAATAGTGATTCATTTCCTTTTTGTGTTTAAATGAATAATAGAAAAACTGCAGTTTCCTATTTTATCCAATTTTGACCTGAAGCAAATTGAGTAAAGCAGAAATGAGCTTTGACCCACAGTGACAAAGATGTAACCCTAAACTAAGAGGGTCACCCTAAGACCTGCAGATATGACCAGAGAACATTGTCCAGTGGACATGTTTGCTTCAGTTGTTAACATTAATTTCCTGTTTACTCCATTTACTTGAGGTCAAAATTGGATAAAACAGGAAGTGGCCGTTATCTGTTTTTTTCTATTATTCATTTAAACACAAAAAGGAAAACTGAAAAAAACACATCACTAAACAAATGATGAAGAAAGAGTTGTTTTTTCATCGTCTTATTTTTGGTTTTATTTTGAAAAATGAATGAATGAATGACACATGGATAGTGGTTCTCTATAATGAAGTGGTGTGTGTGTGTGTGTGTGTGTGTGTGTGTGTGTGTGTGTGTGTGTGTGTGTGTTTGTCTTATAGACTTATATGATGCTCTTTGATCAGACGCTGCTGAGTGTGAGAAGTGAAAACCTACAGAAGTGTTTCCCATGCAGGGTGCATCCTCCATATTGCCTCTCCATGGGTTCACATTATAACCTATTTGTCTCTGTGTTTTCACACGACTGCCTGTCAATCAGCCCTCCCACCCCCCGTGCAAATTAGTGCAGTGTGAAAACAGCCACTCCCTGTGCCCTGTGGGTCTAATTGGCTCGGATTAAAGAAGCCATTATATCAGTGGAGCTGATCTGAAAGCTGAGCTGTGACTGCAGGCGGCCTGCGTTTGTCTTCATGCTGAGAAACTGATACAGCTGCTTCCAGCTGCTGCACTTTCACATACGCTCACACTTTCTAAAAGGCTTCTCCTACACACACCAACCTCCCCGAAATGTCGACATGAAACCGACACAATGATCGACAGCAGAGTCAAATTACAGTGCACGTCAAGGTGAGTGTACGGTGTTCCTTTAGTACCTGCTCAGTTTGTCTGGTACTCACAGCAGCTTTAACTGTTTTTATTGTATTATAGAAAAAGAGGAAAAAAAGATGAATGAGAGAGAAAAAAAAACAGACAATAAAGACAAAGGTGAAGAAGGAAATGATGTTTACTGCAACACAAACTGAAAACACTGTGAATAGTTCAACATTCATTCATTTTAGATCTGTTACTAGGAAGGAAGGAATATATGAATTTACTTTGGAATATATATAAATATATATATATATATATATATATATATATATATATATATATATGTGTGTGTGTGTGTGTGTGTGTGTAGATGGGGGTCGTTTATGGTCATAAAAGACAAATGACTAGATGTATTTATTTATCTAATGCAGGAAATCTTCTTCTGTCAAATACTTTCACCCTAAATAAAAAAAATTCTAAGGCTTTTGTTTTCAGATAAATAAGCTTAAATACCATAAATGAATATAATAACATTAATATTCTCCTTTATAAACACTGCTCAATTGTTTCTAGGAGTATTTTTTAGTGACACGCAGCTCCTGTAAAAGTCAAATTATGTTTATAATTCTATTAAATAAATGAATAAATATTGATCCAACAGCCTGTTGAGTGTTCGTGTATTATTCTATTTGGAAATTATTTTTTACAGCCATTTCTTTGCAACGTTAATAAGAAAATTATTACTGCTAGTTGATTTTCCACACAGTCTGTTTGTTTGTTATTTTTCCGTGTGTGTGTGTGTGTGTGTGTGTGTGTGTGTGTGTGTGTGTTATAAGAATATGCAGGACATGCAGCTCACAGCCTAAAACACTGAGAAGAGCCACAAAGGTTGTTTGTGTGGCGTTCACACTGATGAGGGGTGAAGGGTTGTGGGTAAAGCTCAGCGCTGGGGTTCCCAGCCTGCTCGCCACGCCTTTTTAACTTTTCTTTTGTCTTTTCATCGAGCAAATGAACGCATCTCGTGAAGTCCTCCCGCACCTTTGTCTAAATTCTTTCAAAAGCAGCTGTTTCACATTAAAGAGTTTTTCAGACAAGCTGCGAAAAAAAAGAGTCAAATGATATATTTTAAAACAAATAGAATTATTCTGCTTAGTTTGAAGAAAATAATAAATATGATTAAAGTGTAGAATAGAATAGAAAGAGTTATTCAAGTTATAATGGTTTATTCTATTTACCACCAATGGTCTGTTCCCTCAAACTATATTAATGTGAGTTTTTGAAGTAGTTTAATGTGAAACTATCATATTTAACTGCAAATAAATAGTTATATGATTAGGAAATAAATCTAAACTGAAATCATTAGGGGGAAAAAACTTCTCAAATGTTGTGATTTGGTGTTTTTTATAATAAATCTGTAAACTGGTTTTAATCTAAATGTAACATAAACACATATGTTGACTTTTGTTTTGGGTTTGGTTCATTTATGACAGATTTTAGGTTGTAAATCATTTCACTGTTTTGATAAACAGACAAATAGTTTGTCTTTTTTTTCATGAAAATTAGCCTGTAATGTGAATATTTTTGTGGTTTCTTTGACAATTTATATATGTAGGTTTTACATAAAAAAAAAAGATGTGGACTTTCATGAGTTTCATCAAGAAATTAATGAAAAATGAGAAAAACAGGACTCGGAATCCTAATAAATACATGATTAATGGGAGGAGAAAAAAAAGTGGGAAAACATCCCAAAATAATTACAGCTCTGCTCTTTTAATCCCCGTCCCAACCCTGGCTCTTCACACCAGCGGTCAATTTTGGATGTCAAGGACCTCGCACTTGGGGTTTGGGGAGGTGGGCCGTCAATTAGCAGCCACGCGCCCTTTTGAAGCAAAAAGGAACTCCGCGAGGAGTACTTAAACACCGGCCTCTGTTCACTCTGCCGTGACCTCTGACCCCGGGGTCACAGGCCACAGTCCCCTCCCATCTGGAGCTGTGTGGTGGGTTCTGTGACGGAGCGCACCCACAGGCATTCAACCCCAACCGTGGGACGCTTTTGAAGGCCTGAGAACACCAGCCCCTGCACCGCTCTGAACATCCGGATGTGGTTCTGATCTGAGCTGCTAATGCGGGCTTGTCCGCTTTTAATTGGGGGGGGGGGGGTCTCACATACAGACGCACAACAGGGGAGCGACCATTATCCTTCAGTTTTTTCCTCACTGGTCTGTTGAGGTTTAGGAGCCTGGTTCAGTGACATCAGAAAAGAATCTCACTTCTAATTGAGCTTCAATTTACACTGTTCTCATACATGTCCAAACTATTAATGATGGGGGGGGGGGGTCTGATGATATGATACAAATGACAATATGAGGAACATGACACAACATATGATACTGTTAAAAAGGCAATTTGAAAAAAAAAAAAATTAAAGAATTTGCTGATATGACTCAATACAATATATCACATTATTTTACGATACTATTATAAAAACAATTATTTCCTGTAAAAGTTTAATTACATAATTGTTCGTATTATTGATGTTTCGTTATGAGGGTTGTTATATAAAGTAGTACTGTGTACTGTGTACTGTGTAGTAGATGTAGTTTCTGACAAAAATAGAATAAAGACACTGAGATATAAAGATAACCTTTAAAATATGACAAATAAATTATTACCTGGATGATAAAAAATACACCTGTTGGTACTAATGCATCATTATAGTCGTTAAATGTGACCTGCTGCTGCGCACATGTTTCATATTTTAAGGTAAACAGGAAAAGGCAGAAGAAGCAGCTCAAGACATCATGAATGATTGGTCAGATTTTGTGGGAAAGTAGTGATTGGTTAGAAATAAAACATCGACCAAAATTCACAGGGATTAAATGAATTTGTGTTCAAGATGAAAATCACAACATCACCAAAACCTGGAGGGTCTGAGTAAACATTATTTAATAAAACAGTGTTAAATAAATAAATAAATAAATAAGACGTAAACAATTAAAATAAAAACAATTACAACAGATCCGCTTTTGAACAAATATCTAAAAATATCGACAGAGTACTTTTCAATATCGATACAATATCATGGAATGAAATATCACAATAGATCACAGATTGATATCTGTGTTTTCATGTGTTAAACTTCATCCATCAGGTTTTCAGGAGGATGAACCCTGTCACTGCCGCTGGACTCAAACCCACTCCCATATTTACACTGGTGTAAATCAGCTGTTTCTCACAAATACGACCTGGAATATCTGAGGCTTCACACGTCTGCTGCTGTTTCCTTCCATTAAGCACATCATCTTCTCCTCTTCCTGCTATTATTGTAAATACATCTGATTTCCAACATTTATATTCTATACTTATTTACTCTTTTTCTTTTACACTACATGACATTTAAGCAGCAACTTGTGAAACAAGCAGTCTCTAAATTCTCTGTCGGGTTTATGCATCTGAAAGATCCTGATGTTGTTTCTTCTCAGTCTAATTGGATAGATGAATATCACAGTAGCCTAGCCACATTAGCTCCTCCTAGCATCAGTAAATCTAATGTTCTATTGTAGTAGCCTAGCCACACTAGCTCCTCCAGAAAAAACAGTATGTGAGAGTGGTAGAGAAAATCATTCTGGTACTCAATGGTATATAAAACACATAGTTAATGAAAAAAGAAAAAAGAAATGATTGCATCTCTTTGCTATATGAATATTGAACACTCCATTATTGTGATATTTTTTCAATATATTGTGCAGCCCTATGTGCATCTACTGAATTGACAAAAAAATCTTTGAATCTTATCTTGCTTTTAACTGACTTACTTCAATAGATATTTATGCCACAAAACAGTTTTATAATGTATTTCTTACGGCTTCTTCTTGAAAAGACACTAAATCTCTCTAATATCACATGACAAACTGATTTCATTATGTATTCTTCCATCATTACATATACTTATCTAAAATTAAATGCACCTGAATGGATGTTTCTGTCAATTTCAATGCAACGTACATTTCTGGATAGAGATATCTGTGACTTAGTTACTAATTCAAACTCATTTCAGTGGTAAAAATGCAGAAAGTGTCTAAATATTGAGCTGAAAGTAAAGGAGGCAGAGCTTTGGTGTGCAGAATATCTTCTTTGTCAACATATCATATTTATTCTGGTAAAATAAATGTCCATCCAGTGTCTCAACAAGAACAGCATCTTGGAGCAGCTGTGTTTATTTCAGCCTTCGCATTGTGAAAATGACAGTGATTAAAATATTTTGTATGCACTCAGCTGCGATATTACACACTGCAATGCTTCCTGACATTTTGCCATGAAAAAAAAGAAGCTGTTATAATGAATCACGGCGCAATGCTGTCCCCTGGTGGATGATGCAGTCTGATGGGAAAACAGAATTTTCCTGATAAAATATTTCATTTATTTGTTTATTCGAACAGGTAAAATAAAATAAGTAAAACATACAAAGTATTTAATCAGAAGTTAAAACAACACCTCTTTAGTATCCTAAATAGTTAGACCTTGTTCGAAAGGGTGTAGGATGAAGTTAACAAAACTTGTCTAGTCCTACCCCTTTGTATTACTCAGCCAGAGCATATATATATATATATATATATATATATATATATATATATATATATATATATATATATATATATATATATGAAGAGTTCATTTGCAAAAACAGATAACTCCATTTTTCGTTTTTTTTTCAGAAAATTGCATTTTTTACTCTACATTCCAGGTAATACTCATTGATTTGATATATTATTTATTCAATTTAGTGGATCTTACCAAATGAAATAAATAATATATCAAATAAATCAGTATTATCTGTGGAATGTAGAGTAAAAAATGACATTTTGTGAAAAAAAAAGAAAAATGGAGTTATCTGTTTTTGCAAATGAACTCTTCATATATATATATATATATATATATATATATATATATATATATATATATATATATATATATATATATATATATATATATTTATACATATATACACACATATATATATACATACACATACATCCACATATACACATCCATATACACATACACACATATACATATATACATACACATACACACACATACACACATACATATATACATACACATACACACACATACATACATACATATATACATACACATACACACACATACATACATACATATATACATACACACTAAACCGAAAAGAAAAGAAAGCGCAACAGAAAAAGGGAAACCTGTTCCTTGCTAGAAATTCATATTTACATTTCTTTCCTGTATCCACTTAGAATGTGGTTTATAAAAACCTGTTTAAACTTTTGTACTGATTTGCAGGTTTTCAGTTCTTCACTACAGTTGTTCCAGAGATTGACTCCTTTAACTGAAACACAATACATTTTTAAGTTAGTACGTACAGGTGGGTTTTTTAAACACATAAATTCCCCTCAGATTGTGTTTGTTTTCCCTCACTTGAAACAACCCTTGGACACTTTGTGGTAACTGGTTTTGATTTGCTTTGTACATTATTTGAATTGTTTTGAGGTCGACTAAATCCTTGAATTTTAATGCCTTTAATTTGATAAACAGTGGGTTTGATGGTTCTCTAAAGGTGCTTTTGGTTACAATCCTTATTGCTCTTTTTTGAAGTTTGAATATTATTTCTGTGTTTGTTTTGTATGTGTTCCCCCACACTTCCACACAGTAGGTCATGTATGGGAGAATGAAGGAACAATACAATGCATATAGTGATGACTGGTTTACAAGATATTTAACTTTATTTAATAATGCAATTGATTTTTGCTATTTTGGATATGGAATATGAATATTTAGGGTCATTTTATGGATTGGGGAGTATTTTAAAAGTAGTATAAATGTTTTCAATGAACTTATATATAGAGAGAAATCTGATAAAATTACTTGAACAGCTTATTTTGAGGAGTACACCCCCTTTATTCTGACCTACAATGTGACCCGAGCAACAAAAAAGTTGTCATTTCAGCAACTACATCGTTTTTGTTTCTTTGTTTTGCTTGTACATGGTGAAATGCTCAAGAACACATACTGTAAACTGATTAATTACTTACATTTTCTTGTGTCTGCTGGTCTGAACAAGTGATGGACGCACCTGCGCACATGGTCACGTGGTTGTTCACGTCACCGGTCATTTTACTTCAACAGGCCCAAAGCAGTCCAATACCCAAACTCTCTGTAATTACCGTACCTAGTTGGGGGGTACTATACGATTCTGGCGACAGGAAAGTGTGTTTAAAGTACCCGGATGTGTCTCATAACGGTCAAATTTTGAATGTGGAAAGGCAGACGCTAGATGGAGAGGCTAAGTCCCGCCCTTCTACTTCCGGTGCTTAGCTCGCAAAAATTGAAGGGGGGTGAATGGAACAGGTCAAACTAAATTCTGATTCTGTTTGACAAGTGCTCTGAAATTCACATATATGTAATAATTAAATATTTGATGTGTCATAGACAGACCACCTGTCTATGATGAAGCAAACGTGATGTTAGGTTTTATGTGGGCTTAGTAAGATACTACAAAGCGTCGCGCGTGTGACGTCACACTCTGCTCAGCTGTGGTGTGGAGTCTGTGGTGGCGTCACGTGTTCTCCAGGCGTCTAGTCCAAATTATTTACGGCTTTTACTCGCAAATGAATCAGTCGTTGGGTAACAGAAGCAGTTGAAAGACACGTCAATAATTAGCATTTATTATTAACATGTGTGTGATTCATTTCACATGAAAAACCAGATACCATTTTAGCATTTTATTTCCCATTGAATACCATTCATTAATTTTCTTATCTCAGACGCAATGGCCTGATGTAGCGGACAGTGTTCAGAGGTGGTAAAAGTACTCCCATTCTGTATTTAAGTGGCAGTGGAGCTATTTGTGTGGAAAAATATTGTGGTAGAAGTACTGATCCAACTCATTGACTGAAGTAAAAGTTTCTTTGTTTGTCATGAAATTAAAAAAAAAAAATTAAAAAAGGAAACAGTACTTTTTTGCCATGGATGAAATAATACTTATTTAACCTGGGAAATATTTCAAAAAGCATCCCAAAAAAAAAGGCTTTAAAAGTGAGTTACTGTGTTGTGATAGATCAGGTTACAGTAAAAGTTAGATTAAAAAAAATCACAATTATAAGATAAGTCCTAATTATTAAATAAAAAGGCATACATATAAACTAAGAAATACATAATTATGATATAAAGAGTCAACATTCTAATATGAAAGCCAAAACTATGAGATAAAATCACAATTCTGAGATAAAAAGTCCAAATTATCTGATAAAAAGTCACAATTCTGAGATAAAAGTCAACACATATATAAAGTCACAGTTTTTCTCTCTAAAGCAACTTATTTTTCATAGTCACATCTGTTTAGTTTGAAAAACAAACAAACCTATTCTGAAAATGTAAGGAGTATAAAGTACATACAGATATTTATGCAAAAATGTAGGGGGTAAAAGTAAAGACAGAAAAATAAATACTAAAGTAAAGTACAGATACCTAATAAAATCTACTTAAGTCCAATAATGAAGGACTTGTACTTAGTTATTTACCACATCTGGTGTTCAGACTGTTATGGTTATGGTTAACAAATGTCACTAGCTGAAATGTCTCAATCTGCAGCTTTTTGGGTTTTTATTTCCACTTACTTTACAAAACTGATAATACTAGTTTCATTTAACACACATAATAATGTTTTTCCACACCACGGCCCGGTCTGCCGTGGTTTCCACTTCATTCAGCAAAAAATAAAGGCCACACACAGTGCTGAGGGTAAAATAGGGTTTATTTTAGAGTTTATTCTTTGCTCTGTTCTACAAAACTTTATTATAACATAAAGCTGATGAACAAAACTGTGTCTACTGGAAATCAACTATGTCTCAGAATGACAGAAATGAAAACTGACATGTACAGTATTTATGGACTTTTATACTGACTTTGGAGCTGAATGACGTCTGTGTTTGGATCATTGACACATGTCAGAGACATGAGCACCATTTTATGAAAAGTTTTAAAACATGAAAACGAATGAAATGCAGGAGTTTTACTGTGAATTTAGAGCTGGTGTACTACTGTAAAAATCAAACAGCTATATATTTTTAATTTTACTTTTTTTGTTGTTTTGTTTTCTCTGCCAAAAAAACCCTGTACAAAACTTAGAAATAGGAATGTGTGTGTCTCTAAGGGATCAGTTTGTGTCTCTAAATAAAAAGGAGCCTGTGTGCGACTCGTTGGCTTGGAGGAGGTTGTATTTTTGTGCTTGTTTAGTTCTAGTTCCTTCCCTCCTCTTTCAGTATTCATTGGTAAAAGCTTTCCTTTCTTTTCACCTTGTCTCATTACGAATGCAGAGTTTAAGAAAAGGAGACGTGGAGGACATTTAAAACTTGATGTCCCAGTACTGTGGAGACTCTTTCGTGGATTCAAACTCGTCTTCAATGGCAGCCAAGTTGTTGGTTGGAGACGTTTCCTCTGGATTTTGGGTCGGACTTCCAGGCTCTGAAAGGAAATTCACCAGGAAACGTGAGTGTGAGTAAATGCATGTTCAGCAGCGCATTAACCCTCTGGAATGGCTTTAGTCTAAATGCTTCCTATACTGTCAACAAGAAAAGACCCAAATCTGCAACTGAGCTACAAATACTGTCATTCCTACTGGAGACGTCGAGGCTTTAATCGGTAGTAAATCACGCCTTTGTTAACAGATTACACCTCTAAAGCAGGGGTCCCAAATCATGGCCCGGGGTCCAATTGCAGGCCACGGTATAACACTGGTCTGTGACCGCTGCTGGATCCGCCACCGACCCGGTCAAAATGTGATGAACCTGTTTTTTTGTTGTCATATGACAAAACAGCTTTACATACAACACACTGAACAAACCCGTTTGGCTCATCTTGAAGGGTTGGAATAAGTTGAAACTTAGTCCAGAACGGAGATTTTCCCTTAGTGTTGTTCACTCTCTTCAATTCACCATTTTCAATCTTTGTCTTTATGTCGTTCTCCATGTTTGTGGTGGGAGTCGGGAAGTCGCGCGAATCGGATAGTGAGGGAGGCTACCGTATGCCCATATAAGGGAGGCTACCGTATGCCCATATAAGGGAGGCTACCGTATGCCCATATAAGGGAGGCTACCGTATGCCCATATAAGGGAGGCTACCGTATGCCCATATAAGGGAGGCTACCGTATGCCCATATAAGGGAGGCTACCGTATGCCCATATAAGGGAGGCTACCGTATGCCCATATAAGGGAGGCTACCATATGCCCATATAAGGTAGGCTACCGTATGCCCATATAAGGGAGGCTACCGTATGCCCATATAAGGGAGGCTACCGTATGCCCATATAAGGGAGGCTACCGTATGCCCATATAAGGGAGGCTACCGTATGCCCATATAAGGGAGGCTACCGTATGCCCATATAAGGGAGGCTACCGTATGCCCATATAAGGGAGGTGCCGGTGCCGGGGAGAGCAGCAGCTGCTGCGTTCAATTGTTTCCATTTAAACACAACACAAGTTTTTTTTAAATAATTAAATTGAAAAATAAAAGTGCCCGAGCCTGGCCTGTGTCCGAGGTAATTATACGGTCGTCGGCCTGAAACCCGGCCCTCGGGCTGTCGGGCCTAGGGCTCCAGTGCAGGACTCTAATCTATCGTACGCATGTGGTTGATTATATGTTTACTGGTCAAAGGCACGATAAAATAAATATACTTTCAAAGTATTACTTATGTCCAGCGTCCAAGTCAATTCCACATCTGGCTGAATACGACTGAACTGAGACCTTTTCTCTGTGAAAACGCTCGGTGGTGGTGAGCATGCTCAGAAGGACGTGGCAGCCCATTTTGACAGAACACTGGAAAAGCTGAGACTACCAGGAGTGAAAGTGCAAAGAGCCCATTTAAAATAATAATAATAATAATAATAAAGTTAAATGGTGTTCTTCTTCTTCTTCTTTGGTTTTCTTACCAGGGATGCACATGATCTGAGGCCTCTCCCAGGTCCCTCCAGACAAACACCTGATCAGAGGCTTCAGTCTCTGCTGGAAACCATGAGCGCAGTAATATCGCACCGCAGCGTTCATCTCATATCTCTGACGAACCTTTCCAAATATGGAGGCGTTTCTGACCTTGGGCGGTGGACCGCAGGAGGCTGTGGAAGGAAAAGCATCAGATGGAATATTTTTGAAGTGAGTGTTGGAATAAATTACTGACGTTAAACCCAAAACAACCACAAGAGGGAAACCATGAGTCCATGAGGGAAGAGGACAGAAATAAAAAAAACACCTGCTTTAGTGAAAGGAAGTGATGGACAGTGATAATAAATCTGTCTGTTTGGCTTCTTTAAATCCAAGATGATGGACATTTACAAAGCTGCAGCCAAGTATGTGTCATTAACTACTTAATTATTCAGTAGGTAGTTAAGTATGATGCAGATTTTCAAGGCAAAAGGCAAATGTATTTGTATAGCACATTTGTGTACAAGACAATCCAAGGTGCTTTATATAAAAGATACAAGAAAGTTAAAACAAAAAATATTATTAAAAGACAATTAAGACAAGACCCATAAAAAACATTTAAAAAACAGTTAATAAGTTCAGTCAAAGCTCCAGTGAACAGTAATGTTTTCATCTGATTTAAAAACTGACAGTTGTTCTCAGACCTCAGGTGTTCAGGTAGTTTGTTCCACAGGTGAGGAGCAGAACAACTGAATGATGTTTGGTTCTGATTTTGGGAACACACAGTAAACCTGTTCCTGATGACCTATGACCTCAGGGCTCTGGATGATTCAAATGGAACCAGCAGGTCTAGGATGGGTTTGGGTCCAAGGTCGTTTAGTTCTTTATAGACTAGGAGGAAGATTTAAAACTGTGACCTTTGACCCACAGGTAGAACATGTAAGGATTTAAGGAGGTGTGATGTGGTCCAGTTTCCTGGTACTGGTCAGTGTTTTGGATCAGCTGTAGTTTTAGTTCAGACCAGTGGAGACACCGTTAAAATAATCTAATTTAGTGAAAATGAATGAGTGAGTTTTTCTGTGTCTGGTTTGGACAGAAAACCTTTGATTCTATGGAAGTTCTTCAGGTGTTAATAGACAGACTGGGTCAGAACTGTTAAATGGTTGTTCCATTTCACATCCCAGTCAATAATTACACCCAGATTTGTGGCTTAGTTTGTAGAATTCAATGACATGGACAGAAGGTGAGCACTGACCTTTGACCTTTCTTTTTTGGGGCTGAAAACAATCACTTCTGACCCCCCCCCCCTTTTTGGTAACACTGTCTATTTAAGACCTGACCTTATCTGACTGTTTTCTGATTGGTTAAGAAGTTTGATTTTCTGATTTATTAACTCAATACAGATGTAGAATTAAAGACAGAAGATAAAAGGATGTGAGGAGGAAAAGAGTTGACAAAGATGAACTAAGGCAGGGGGTCCAGTCCTGGTCCTTTAAGACTGTCCTAAATGTTGTGGATGTTTTCCTCTTCCATCATCTGAAGGTTGGTATCAGGTTCTGCAGAGTTTGGTGAAAGGCTGATCATTTAAATCAGGTGTGTTGGAAAAGGGATCCATATTTCTAAAAGATGTCAAACTCATTCATGTTTGCTTTAGTTGGGATTATTTAAAACAAACAGCTACTTTATATTGAGATAAATGTTGGAATGATAACTGATTAAAATATTACTGTGTGACGGGACATTACTGTTTTCACTTTTACATTTTATCTCCTAGAGTTAAATATTTAATGCACCATTTTAGAACTTATTGAACATATACGTCTTACAGGTGCTCTTCTTGCAGGTGTAGGCCAGGTGGTAGTTGCAGGGTACGTCGCTCCAGCAGCCGTTGTCGTGCCAAACCATCACCACACAGTCTTCTCCAGACAGGAAGTAGCTGTCAGGCTGACCTCGGTACCAGTTCTGGTACAACTGAGCACAAACACAACCATCAGAACAGGATGTCAAACACAAACACAGACAGAGTAGAGTAGAGTAGAGTAGAGTAGAGTAGAGTAGAGTAGAGTAGAGTAGAGTAGAGTAGAGTAGAGTAGAGTAGAGTAGAGTAGAGTAGAGTAGAGTAGAGTAGAGTAGAATAGAGTAGAATAGAATAGAATAGAGTAGTGTACAGTAGAGTAGAGTAGAATAGAGTGGAATAGAGTAGTGTACAGTAGAGTAGAGTAGAATAGAGTAGAGTACAGTAGAGTAGAGTAGAATAGAGTAGAGTAGAGTAGAGTAGTGTACAGTACAGTAGAGTATAGTAGAGTAGAGTAGAGTAGAGTAGAGTAGAGTAGAGTAGAGTAGTGTACAGTACAGTACAGTAGAGTAGAGTAGAGTAGTGTACAGTAGAGTAGAGTAGAGTAGTGTACAGTAGAGTAGAGTAGAGTAGTGTACAGTAGAGTAGAGTAGAGTAGAATAGAGTAGAATAGAGTAGTGTACAGTAGAGTAGAGTAGAGTAGAGTAGTGTACAGTAGAGTAGAGTAGAGTAGAGTAGAGTAGAGTAGAGCTCCTCTGTTCTCTTTAGCAGGAAAAACACTAGGGACAAAAAGATTGTGTAAAAATATCACAATATAGTGAAAATGCATGTGCAGAAAGTTACAGAATATTAAATATAAACATGCTACTAAGTATTATTACTACAAAAACTATTAAAGTAATAAACCCTAAACTACAGGTGAATTTTTTAACAAAAGATGCTTTTTTCAGGCAATCTAGGATAAATACAGATGGGATTAAGAAAAGAAAGAAGAAGGTGCATGTGTTCACCTGCCTATTAGACTGGAGGTGGTGGTTATACAGATAGTGGGGGGGGGGTTCTGGTTCTGATTGGATATGACATTACATCATTATAAAATAATAATAATAAAAGAAAAAATGTCCATGAGTTACACAGGTCATCGACTCATTCATTTACCAGTGGGTTTCCATCAGACCAGCGGAAATCATCCTCAATGGTTTTGTCATTGAGCCCAGTCCACTGGTATTCTTTATAATAACCTGAAAACAGAAAGATTACACAATTATAAATATTTAATTTCAATATATATTCCCTCTGTTATTCCATTTAATTAAACTTCTTCATTTTTATGATGTGAAAGTTCAAAAGATTATTGCATCACTGAATAGATTTAGATTTATTAGAAAAAAAAAAAACCTTTCCATTCATCAAGCCCTTGCATATATTTCCTTACTAAGCCTATTGTTTAAATGTACTTACATTTATTTAACATATTTCGATCATTTGGTTCAAAACATTAGCTGTACAATTACCAGCAGGTTGCATTAACCTATGGCTGTTTTAACTAAACAATGAAGCCCCTCAGGAACAGTCTGGAAAACACATCATATGAATTTATAGACTGGAGATGATCCATTGACTGAGCTTAAATAGCCTAGGATCTAGTCTGTCCCCAGTGGCCGCAAATTGTATTTGCTACGGGGAGACAGACTAGACAGCCTCGGATCTGAAAATCCAAAATGGACCGGACCAATCAAATCGCGAGGGGCGGGATTGGAGCCCGCCCTGTCTCATGACGACACAAATACGACACGTAATGTTGTAGTCGCAGAGACGTAGCAGCTAGCACACCAAAGAGAAGAAGAAGGCGTAGCTGCTAGCTAGCACACATTGCCGTAACACCAGTTGCTAGCTGCTAGACAACATGGCTCATCACCAGGAACAACCATTGGAGCTGGCTTTGGCAGCAACGCTAGGTGATTTAAAATTACAGTTTTCCCTGCGAGAGGAGCAGAAAACGGCACTTAAGCTGTTTTTGGAAAAAAGGGACGTTGTCGGAGTTTTGCTCACCAGGTATGGCAAAAGTTTGATTTATCAGCTGGCTCCGGTAGTGGGACGACGCATGGGTCTGCACAACCCGCTGGTGATCGTTGTGTCACCCCTTTTAGCCCTAATGGATGACCAGTTGCAAGAGGCCGAAAAACTGGGAATACGAGCAGCACAACTCGGCAAAGGCGACCCGGAGGAGATCCGAAGCGGCCGGTGCCAAATAGTGTACGGGAGTCCGGAATCATGTTCATCACTCTGATTGGTTGGCTCTGACTGGTTACCCATCCAATAGCGTGGCGTTGTGTAAAGAGAAAACTTGACAGACAGCGGTTATCCCGCCCACAAATTCGCCTAGACTTTCTAGACTCTCCCCGTAGCAAATGCAGTTTGCGGCCACTGGGGACAGTCTAGATCCTAGGCTAGAGCTTAAAGGGATAGTTTGGTATTTTTTACATGAATCTGTATGACATCACCAGTCCGATCAAAATGCTCCATTTGTGTTGCGAGATTGTAGGGCGGGGCTTAGCACAATGACGACAGGGTTGAAGAAGTAGGAACTTATAAACAGTCTATGGCACAGGTGTCAAACTCCAGTCCTCGAGGGCCGGTGTCCTGCATGTTTTAGATGTTTCCCTCTTCCATTGCATCATTATCAGTCTGATGAGGAGCTGATTAGTAACTCTTTAAGTGTCAGCACTGATGCATTCTGAATGGATGATTTAGTTTAAATATTCAGAAAAATTAACCCGTTTTCCTTTTAGTTTTGTGCATGGAAAGAGTGCCAAAAAGCAAGGTTTTTTTTGTTTTTTTTTCATTTTATTTAAACATTTTTTAAAGGCAAAATTAAAATTGCTGGGACCAAATTTTAATACTAGTTTTCTTCTTTGGTATTTTTTTTTTCTAAATTTTCCACATTATTTGTCATTTTATACAAATGTCTTAGTTTTTGTTGCTCATTTTGTTTATTTTTTTATACATTTGGTTTATTTTTTATTTTAGTATTTTTCTTAGATTTTCTACCATTTGTGTCTTAACTTTGCTCATGTTACCAATTATTTTGTTAGTTCTCAGGGGTTAAAGGGTTAAACTGAATCACATGGAAGAGGGAAATATCTAAAACATGCAGGACACCAGCCCTCGAGGACTGGAGTTCGACACCTGTGGCCTAGCCTATAGGATGTTAAAAGTAAATGTTAGAACATGTGGTTGTTTTAACATCCTATAGGCTAAGCTAATTAATGTTAACACACCGCTAACACTGGAGGACAAATATCCAACCGGCTCCATTTACATCAGGGGTCTCAAACTCCGGTCCTCGAGGGCTGGTGTCCTGCATGTTTTAGATATTTCCCTCTTTCTCACGATTCAGATAACCCTTTAACTCCTGAGACTTTAGCAGTTCCACATAAAAAAAAACAATTACACTAAGCAACACAATTAACAAAAAAACAAACAGCCAAAGTCATCAATAAAATGAAGAAAAATTAAGAATAAACCGACAAAATAATTTTTAGCATGAACAAAGTAAGACAAAAATGGAGCAAAATTAAAGGAAAAATAATTAAATAAAAACAAAATATAAAAAATGTCAACAAAATTAACCAACAGTACGAATAAATATTTGCAAAATTATAACTAACATGGAAAAATGTACCAAAAAAAAGAACTATTATTGAAATTTGGTCCCAGCAGTTTTAATTTTGCCTTTTTTTTAATTAGTTGCATTTTGACTCAATAAAAACACAGTAAAAAAAAAAGGAATATTTAAACTAAACCATTCACTCAGAAAACATCAGTTCTGACACTTAAGAGTTAATAATCAGCTCATCATTCTCTGCAGAACCTGTTAATGATGGAATGAATTTGAGGTGTGATGAAAGAAGGAATTATCTAATAATTACTTTTTTTTGTGCTAATTTTTCCATTTGTGACCATTATGTGGAACTGCTAAAGTGTCAGGAGTTAAAGGGTTAAACTGAATCATGTGAAAGAGGGAAATATCTAAAACATGCAGGACACCAGCCCTCGAGGACCGGAGTTTGAGACCCCTGATGTAAATGGAGCCGGTTGGATATTTGTCCTCCAGGGTTAGCGGTGTGTTAGCGGTGTGTTAACGTTAATTAGCTTAGCCTATAGGATGTTAAAACAACCACATGTTCTAACATTTACTTTTAACATCCTATAGGCTAGGCTAATTAACGTTACCACACTGCTAACGGTCTATCTGGTTGTTTTAGGTGGAGACGTCCACCTACTGTTCAGGTAGTTCTGCTCCTCGGGGCTCATGACGGACACCAGGTGAGCTCCCAGCATACGGCAGTGCTGCTCCGCTACCTCCCAGCTCAGACGTTGGCTGAAGTGTCGGTAGCAAAAACCCTGGAACTTATCCCAGCCCAGTTCACATCGCTCCAGATCTAGGGGGGAAAAAAACAGGGAGGATGAGATGGGACAGTCAGAGGGGGGGAGCGGGGGGTGTTGAGCCACATTTAGTAATAAATGTTTCCTCACTATATAATAAGTTATTACATTTTTCAGCAGCAGGTGCTTTAGTGGTGTGACATTAAAATTAAAGGAAACATTCCCAGTGGTTTATGTCTTGGCTGGTAATTAGACATATTAGACATTAGGACAATTTGAAATTACAGATAGATTTTTGAAATAAAAATGTTTGTTTAGTCTTTTTAAAGCAATTTCATATTATTTTAACTGTTAGTGGATAAAGCAGCTCTGTAAACAAACAGACACTGACGTTGTTTAAGGTACAACTTCTATTCATTGGTTCATTATTATTTTAAATTGTCCAGAAACCTGCATGTGTTGGTTCATTTATTGTTGTTGATGTTTAGAACTATTCTTCATGTGGTTTTGGTTCCAATTAAAAAAAAAAAAACTGGAATTTCCAGAATATTCTGTTAATTCAACCTTTGAATAGTGTAGTTATAGTAATAGTTAAATACTGATACTAGGATAATACACTGATACTAATAATAGACCTAGCTTTTAGAAATAGTTGAACAGCAGAAGGTATAAAGGAGTGGTTTTATCTGTTAGTTGGAGCTAATGGATATTTGACACAGGAACCAGAGAACGACAGGAACTGGAGTTCACTGTGCAGAGGGTCTGTAGAATCCCCCCAAAATAGAGTCAACCTTCTTGATGACCTGGTCTTCATATAGTAAATGGATTGCACTTACATACTGCTTTTCCACTTTCATGGTGCTCACAGCGCTTTACATTAGCCTCACATTCACCAATTCACACTCCTCCACCAGTTAACTGTCCTACAAAGTCACAAGTCAGTAAGTGCACAGACACCAAACTGAGGAAGATGACCTTAAACTTCTCTGGTTGTTCAGACCCAGTAGTTGTAGGTAGATTATTGGACATGAGGCAGTTATTGTTACTGCATATTCCCTAGTTCTACAAGAACTACAGTGTGCCTTATATATGGATTTAATTCTGGTAGTGCTTAGTGACTGGGAATTTACACTTTTTATCTCATGATTTTGACTTCACTTAATGCACCTTATATATGAAAAACCTTCATAAAAAACATTCATTGACAGTGCGCCTTATATTATTATTATTATTATTATTATTATTATATATGTCACCATTATTATTAAATGGATCATTGCATCTGATGCACGTTATCTATATGTATATGCCCATGTAATGTCATGGTGATATCTCAAGTATTCATTGAGTTATAGCATTATATGTCTCTGTGGACACACAGACACACACAGACACACACACACACAAGGTGATTACAATGATCTCACCCAACCAATGTTGGACAAGATTATTAATAGTAATAATAATAATAATAATAATCAGAGCTTACCAGTCTGACAGAACTGGCCTCCATATGTTGGCAAACAAAGACATTTAATGTCTCCTCCTTCATCAGTACATGTGCCGCCATTGAAACATGGATCATCCAAACAGGCGTCTGAAACACAACACACAGCCAGTTTAACATCAGTAACAGTCATCTGCCGTAACTATATAAATGCTATGCCTATATGCATCGACAAATATGTGAAATAATAATAATTATTAGTATAACTGTTATTTATCTGGGAAAAAGCTCATTTAGATTAAAAATTTATTTTTCAACAACATCCAGACCAAGACAACAGCAGCAGAAGTTAACCCTTTAAACTTCCAAGGGTCCACATATAGGCCACAAGTAGTCTCTCAAAAATGTTTATCAAAACACCCAAACCTGTCCTAAATGTCACATGACCTAATGTTGTTTGACAACAGAGATTCTCACACGTCGGAGGATATGAACCACAGTAGGCACAATCACTCATTTGTTGAAAATATAAATGACAAACCGCAGATTTGAACCTTTATGTCTCAATTATCCACAGAGGAACCATATTCCAACAAATGCAGTCATAGTCCAACAAAAACATCCAAAAGAAACAAAAAAACTGCCCAAATGTAGTGCATTATGTCATCCAAAACATCAATAAATATCCACAAATGTTTTATCTATTGCATCATTATCTATTGCAACACAACCTGCCTTTAATATCCCAGTTTTCATCTGAATATTTTAATTTATAATACAATCAAACACCAATTCCAGGTTATCAAAATGGTTCAAGAACAGCATTTACTTTATAAAGAAATGTAGGTAAAATTGAGTGGAAGTTTAACCCTTTGTTGGTCATACTACAAAAAGTAAAATAAAAAAAAAATTATTATTTAGCTTTTTCCACCTAACAGGGACTATGGGGAGCTTAAGTCTCTGCCCCTTCCAGGAGGCGCATGGGGCCGAAGATCGGAAAATTAATGAATGGTATTCAATGGGAAATAAAATGTTCAAATGGTATCTGGTTTGTCATGTGACCTGAATGGTAACTTTTTGAGAAAAATTATTTAGGGGGAAAAAAGGCCTGCAAGTTTTGCTGACTTTTTTTCTCTGCTGTAAGTGGACGAAGCCATGTATTGTCAGTCTACCTCTGTATTTTATTCTGTGGTCCCAACAACAACACAGTTAATACCTTAAAGTTACAGTGCCACCTACAGATCAAACTAGGAAACACACTTCTGATATTCCATTACACTACATCTGTGGAATTAAGTGAGTGAACATTAACATCTGTCTTTGACTCTCATTGTCTGGACTCTTATTCTGTCTTATTCTGTGTTCCAGCGTTATTACATTGTATAAATGCATTTATCATGATAATACAAATATGTAGATTATTTTAATCTTAAAAAATGTTGCGTTTTTTCTGTCAAAAATACTATGGGATAAATTGAAATTTTGTGTTTGCTTCGGGCTCGGGTCTGCAAACCAAGTTAATTGGTCGGGCTTTAATGCCTGCGGCCTGGGTCGGGTCGGGCTGGATTTTTTTAGGCCCGATTTTACCTCTATAGTCGATAGCCTCGGCTACGCATAATGACCCCCCCCTCTTGCTATTGTGGCCCCCCTTGTTCAAACACGTTCCGCGGTCTATGCTCCACGCTACAGCTGAGCGGAGTGTGACGTCACATCCGCTACGCATTGTAGTATCTTACTAAGCCCACATAAAACCTAACGTTAAGTTTGCTTCCCGTCAAAAAAAGATTGCCTGTCTATGACACACCAAATATTTCTTATTAACCGCTATCATATGTGAATTTCTGAGCACTTGTCAAACGGATTCAGCTTGACTCGATCCATTCACTCCCATTATTTTTTTTGTGCACTAAGCACCCATGGACCGGAAGTAGAAGGGCGTGACTGAGCCTCTCCATTGTAACATAAAACATACATTTTTCTTTTACTGACCCCAAATTCAACAAAAGTATTAAAACTCAAACATTACTCCTTCACCAATCTTACCAACACAATGTGTGACTTGGTTCAAATTAAATGTATTAACTCTTTGTTTTTGTGTAATTAGCGATTAGCATGAGTGATTAGCATTAGCATTTCACGACCCTTTACTATCATCTGTACCATTTGGTTCAGCATGTTTTCAAAAAAATAGTACATGAATACCAAAGTATTTCTAAAAATGATGAGGATTATTCATTTGAAATAGGCACTAAAAGTTAATGAAATGGGAAAAAATCGAACTTGCCTGTAATTTTCTGTCCAAAAAATGATGATATGATCTTCTTCCTTGGTGGTATAGATACTATCACGACCTGAATATATCATTGACAGTGCCACCCAGTGGTGTTGTTGTGCATTACATGCTTCTAACAAAAGGGGGAGACTGGCCAAAAAATTTGGTGTCAAAGGACATAAATTTAGATTAGATATCAGGGTTTAAAATTACCTCTACAAAACAGTTGAACTGACCGACAAAATGGAAATCACACCCACAGTAATATTTAGAAATACAATAAAATAATAATAATAATAATAATAATAATAATAATAATAATAATAATAATAATAATAATAATAATAATAATAATAATAAAAATCCATTTTATAAAAAACTAAAAGGTTTAATTACAGCTTAAATTATATAAGCATTAATTACATTTATAGATAAATATATGGACATAATATATGCAGTGTTATGATGCACATGAGCCAACAGGTGGCAGCAGAAGACAAACAACTGAGCATCACATGAATTTAACTCAGCATCTGCAGTGTCTTCTGACAATCTGGAAACTTCCCAGATGATCCGAGATGTAGTTTCTGTCTTCTCCTCCTCCTTTAAGGACTTCCACTCTACATTAACTAGACATTTTTCTACGTCCCATGTGTGAGACAGAGCCTTAAACAGCTCAGTGTGCTTCTTACTCTGAAGTAGAGTTTAAAGTTTTGTTTTAGATCAGGGGTGTCAAACTGTGGTCCTGGAGGGTCAGTGTCCTGCAGGTTTTAGATCTTTCCCTCGTCCATAACACCTGGAAACTATTCCATCATTATCAGTCTTCTGCAGAGATGATGATGATAAGGAGGAGGAGGAGGAGGAGGAGGAGGAGGAGGAGGAGGAGGAGGAGGAGGAGGAGGAGCTGATTATTAACTCTGATGCCTTCTAAATGAACAGTTTAGTGGAAACATTCTGAAAAATTCCACCGTTCTCCTTTCTTTTCTTTTTTTCCCTTTATAGTGTTTTTATTACTGAGTTTTGTTCATGGAACAGGTGTAAAAAAAAAAGATTTAGAAAAAGTAAAACTGAAAACTGCTCAAATTTCAATACTAGTTCTCCTTTTTTAATAAAATGCAAATTGTCCCATGTTATTTATGATATTGTAAATATTTCTTAGTTTTTATTCATTTTTTTGCTCATTGTTTACTTTTCTACATTTTTTCATCGCCCATCCCGACGAAGCACACACCCCACACACCCCACACGCCCCACACGCCCCACACACCCCACACACCCCACACACCCCACACGCCCCACACACCCCACACACCCCACACACCCCACACACCCCACACACCCCACACACCCCACACGCCCCACACACCCCACACACCCCACACACCCCACACACCCCACACGCCCCACACACCCCAGGAAGATCATGAAAACATGTCAATGGTCCCTGGATCTAAACCCACCAAACGTCTGTCAAGAAACACATACTGAAGGTGAAAGTGACAATTAAAACAAACACAATGGTATGAAAACGACCCACATGTCTGGGATGAAAATGACCCACATGTCTGGTTCATTTGAATGGTTTAATGTTTAATGTTCAGTCAGTGAAGACACATTTACCCACTGACACCAATAAATTACATCTAAAATATAAATTTTATAAATGGGTTTAGGGGTTAGTATTGGGGCTCAGGCCTTTAAAATGTAAAATGCGACTTTATTTGTGAAAAATTCTCAGTACGAAAAGACTTCTGGAACCAATTAATTTCGTAAGTAGAAGCATCTTTGTATCTGTGTCCAACCACAGAAGTGTTATGCATTGACCGATTACTCCCCGTTTACTGAAATAGCGATTTTTTTTATGGAGAAAATGTCCATTACACATTTTAACAATGTCAAACTTTATACAACAGTTATCACAACTTTTAAGATAGATAGATAGATAGATAGATAGATAGATATAGATAGATAGATAGATAGATAGATAGATAGATAGATAGATAGATAGATAGATAGATAGATAGATAGATAGATAGATAGATAGATAGATAGATAGATAGATAGATAGATAGATAGATAGATAGATAGATAGATAGATAGATAGATAGATAGATAGATAGATAGATAGATAGATAGATAGATAGATAGAGATAGATAGATAGATAGATAGATAGATAGATAGATAGATAGATAGATAGATAGATAGATAGATAGATAGATAGATAGATAGATAGATAGATAGATAGATAGATAGATAGATAGATAGATAGATAGATAGATAGATAGATAGATAGATAGATAGATAGATAGATAGATAGATAGATAGATAGATAGATAGATAGATAGATAGATAGATAGATAGATAGATAGATAGATAGATAGATAGATAGATAGATAGATAGATAGATAGATAGATAGATAGATAGATAGATAGATAGATAGATAGATAGATAGATAGATAGATAGATAGATAGATAGATAGATAGATAGATAGATAGATAGATAGATAGATAGATAGATAGATAGATAGATAGATAGATAGATAGATAGATAGATAGATAGATAGATAGATAGATAGATAGATAGATAGATAGATAGATAGATAGATAGATAGATAGATAGATAGATAGATAGATAGATAGATAGATAGATAGATAGATAGATAGATAGATAGATAGATAGATAGATAGATAGATAGATAGATAGATAGATAGATAGATAGATAGATAGATAGATAGATAGATAGATAGATAGATAGATAGATAGATAGATAGATAGATAGATAGATAGATAGATAGATAGATAGATAGATAGATAGATAGATAGATAGATAGATAGATAGATAGATAGATAGATAGATAGATAGATAGATAGATAGATAGATAGATAGATAGATAGATAGATAGATAGATAGATAGATAGATAGATAGATAGATAGATAGATAGATAGATAGATAGATAGATAGATAGATATAGATAGATAGATAGATAGATAGATAGATAGATAGATAGATAGATAGATAGATAGATAGATAGATAGATAGAAACTATATGTTTGTACTTGTTTAGTATAGATGCCGCCATTGTAAAAGGATTCAAATTATAATCTGTGAAGTTTTTCGTGCACCTCCCTTTGGAGTCTGCCTCTGGAACATCTGTTTGAAGGGTTATAACCCCCCCCCCCCCAACCCTAACTCTACACGCGCAAAACAGAGGTTGAAGGAGGAAGGGGTGAAATTGGATTCAGTTTTACAGTATTTGTTTTTGTATTTTCTGTGCAGGTTTCTTTAGTTTTTAAACATGTAGAAAGTCTTTGTGGACCCCCCCCCCCCCCCCCCCCAAAAAAAAAAAGAGAAATAAAATGTATTATCTGCAACTTGCATTTCTGACATAAACTAAGGTTTATTGGTGCTTGGATTCAGGGTTAAAAATAGAACGCATGCACTTTGATCTGTAAAAAAAATTAACATATTAAGAAGCTTAACTGTGTGTTAACTGACAGTAAATGAATATTGTACAGATTAGAGGCTTCTCTTACTGCAACATCCTAGGAAATAAAACTACTTAACTGGTGACGTATCTATTGTAATGTGTGAGTTAAGATTCTGAAATCCTCCAGACCTTTCACATAAAACCTCTTATTCCTGTCATATGATTTATGAGAATGTCGATGGTGCATATTTTCGGCTAAAAAGGCTTTAATAAAAAAAAAAAAAAAAAAGATTGTCCTAGAATATAGTATTTTCAAGCAGCAGTGTCTCTCATTTACTCATTCCTTAGTGTTAGTGCAGTAAAAGCCAAAAGGTAAAGAAAAGATCTGCTTAATGATTCATTATACTACAGCTAACCCTCTGCAGAATCTAAAACTGATTGTCAAACTGTTTGATTTTTTTTAGAAACGTCACACATGTAGCTATTGTGTGAGCTAAGGTGCTCAGATAGTTTTTTCACTCAACATTTAAGCTCCACGTTCCCTCTGACTCCAGCAGTTATTTAAACAGTTTGACCAAAGATGTTGGACATGTATTCAGTCTATGGATGATCTAATGACAACTGCAACTGTTACTGGGGTTACTGTTCACAGGTAAGATGTATGGAAGGAATAATATATAGTTAGCAGGTTGTCATAGTAACAGTTAAATAAACACAGACCAGACTGATAGAACCTCATCAGCTTCATGTCTACCTATGATCTAACAGGTCTACACCATCCTGTGTTCAGGCACCAACTGGTAAAATAATTAATGTGAGACATTTAAAAAAACAGTCATACAATTATACAAAAATAATAACTGTACTTAAATGCAATGTAAAGAAAAACTTTTTCTATTTCTATCTATCTATCTATCTATCTATCTATCTATCTATCTATCTATCTATCTATCTATCTATCTATCTATCTATCTATCTATCTATCTATCTATCTATCTATCTATCTATCTATCTATCTATCTATCTATCTATCTATCTATCTATCTATCTATCTATCTATCTATCTATCTAATCTGGCATTTGTTACAAACAAACCATGTCAAAATTGCTTGTGTGATTTCTGACAACTTTAATTCTTTTAGGTATGACGTAGTATTAGGGTCACGTGTGAAGAAAACAAATATTTTTGATATGATGAGATAAAGTCTAAATTTCAACTTTATTCTCAAAATGTTAAGGATAAAGTTTAGATCAGAGAGTAATTCCCTGCTTCTACTTCTGCTGCCAGTGTTGACACCAAAGCATGATTAATACAAATAAAATATGATCTTATTTGTTTGTTTTATGTCCCTCCCAGAACTGTTGCACGTAGAACGTCCAGGTCACATCAATCTAATTCAGTCCAGTGTCCTGTTTTTCATATTTTTGATCTGAGCCTAAAATCAAAATATAAAAAAACAGGCATATATTTGTTTTTCGTGTTGGATTAAGAAAAAGAAAAAGAAAATTATCCATCTCCTTTTTATTATTATTATTATTTGTTTTTGATTCGCAGTTGAAAAACAAAAGAACGAATGATAGACGGATTATACACGGATTGAACGATGGATCCATATTTAATGGTTCTGCAGCAAAATACTGTGTTTGACAGGAAAATGAAAATGGACTAAACTGAAAGAAACAGATTTATCAACTGATGACACAAAAACACAAACACTCATGAGTTGTCTTAATCTTTCTTAAACCTAAAACACAAATATTGAAAGATTAAAAAATAATCTGTGAGTATGAAACATTGATGATCATTTAACCCATAAAGACCCAGAGATCCTCATGTGGACATTCATAAATTACATTTTCTTTCTATTTAACTTTTTTTTAAGTAATTTATCAACATTTATTACTATATTATGCTCTTTATTTTGTGTCTTTATCCCAATGAAAATCAAACATTTTCCAATATTAGTTGACTTATTATGTACTTTGATCATGCTGATATTACATCTGAGGCTTATTACTTCAAAAACAGAGAAAACCTCAGAAAAAGTGACTTTTCAATAAAATATATCAATTATTAAGTGAATGTAAAAACAAGTTTATCCATCCACTGTCATTGATCAAACTCCATGGGTTTTTACTGGTGAATCAGTATCGTAGGAGATGACAACATGCATAGAATGCAGAAATAAATTATTGTAATAAATTACTACTGACTGTCATGATCAGGAGATATTATCACATCTATTAATTATTGTATTGAAATATTAATATAATAGTTTATATTAAAAATGGTTGATTATTCAAATCCGATATTGTGTGAGGTGACTAAAAATAAAATGGTGTATGTGAATGGACTGTATGGATGCTTTGTGTTACTGGAACATGCACAGAAAAAAAGTATGTTAACAAAGCAGAGGAAGTGGAACTGATTTAACTATTAATTTGTAAAAAAAAAAAAAAAAAAAAAGGGGGGGGGGGGTTTGCTCCTTTTTGAGTGCCAATATATTTTGTTTGACCATGTTGGATGGTTCTTTTTTTATCTGATTATTTTATGTGATCTAACTAAACCACCCAAAAATCATATGTATGTATATATTCATGTGTCAAAAAGTGAGAAAACTGAACAAAAAGTGTTTTTTTTTTTTCAGTCAAATATATCATTAAGCGAATGTAAAAAACAAGTGTCACTGACTGTGTTTCCATGGTAACTACAGAGCGTCTGGACATCCAAATGGGTCATATGTGTCATATATGACCATACAAAAGACAAACTGCATTTAACACCAATTATTTACATGTACAGGATTATTAGATTAACAGGTAGTTTGAGTCTTTATGAGTTAAAAACACCTAGAGTGGAAAAAAGTTTTGGGACGGTGCATGCATTAGGAATATATTACATTAAGAATCCTTCAGTTATTGAACTCTTACCAAGTATATTTTTCCATTTTCCAAACCCACATGCTCACTGCTGCATGTGCACTGTTCTATTAAGGTTTTAGTTGAGAATTAAACTTTCAGGACATGTTGAAAATATCAATAATTGAGTTTCTGTATTTTTTTTTTTTACTTAACAATGAACCAAAAATGCATTAGTTTGTGTTTTTGATGCAGCCATATCTTCTGAAACACAAAACTGATTTTTATTAAAAATATTTCATGATAATATTTGAGATTCTGTAAAATTTGAAGGGTAAAGAAAAACTTTTTTCCACAGCTGTATATCTAAATGTTACCACTCTGTAAATCAATGAATCAACATTGAATATTTGTGCTCATTAGAGTGACCAGATGAGATTGGCTGAAATTTAGGAGGGGGGTGTGTGTGTGTGTGGGGGGGGGTATTTCCCCACCCACTCTTTCCAGTACCTACATATATAGCCGTGTTTCCATTACAGTTTTTTGCAAAACAATAACGATATTCCTAAACACCATCCCGCAAAATTTCACTGCTGGAAGATGAACCTTTCCATGTCTTGATATCACGCTGCATTTCTTTCTCTAAAATGACAGTTATGTTTTTCTCCTGAATTATTTCCAGAAAAGTCTCGTTCTCCTCCTCTGTCCATGTCAGTTTGACCATGAACGTCTTGTTTTGTCAGTTTTTTCTTCCTGTTCTTTCCGTCATCATTAGTGTCTGGGCTTTTATTTTGTCATGTTGGTTCATGTTCGCTGTGTCTCGTTTTGACCACACCCCTTTCCTTTAGCCTCGATGTGTTTCACCTGGAGTCTGGTGTATAAATACGTGTTTCCCGGGGGGTAGGACGCCACTTTGTCGTTGCCTTCGTGCACCACATGAGCATTTGTCTTGTGTCTGTGTATGACCTGGTTCTGGATTTCTGGTTTCCCTGTCTGTTGTCTGCCTCTCATCATCTGATCTCTCGGTATTGGACCCTGCTTCTGCCACTGACTACGAGCTCATTGTTTGGACTTCCCTGGCTTCCTGGACCCTGGCTTTAACCCTCTTCTGTCTTTTGGTAACGTTACCTGGATGGCTCTGTTTTTGCTCTGCTGGCTCTCTGGTTTGGACCCTGTTCCGTTCACTGATGCTTCCTCTGTCCTGCTCCCTAGTTGCGGTTTATGACGTAGCCCAGCTGAGCGCCTCTCAGACAGAAACACATTACATTCCTCCAGTGAACACTGATAATAATCATGATCATAATAGTGATCATGTGACCATGTACGTCACGTCCTGTGATGTGTAAGTGCAGAAAAAGTGTTTCCATTGTGCTTTTGCGATATATTAGAATATCGAAACATCTGAAAAAGCACCTCATGAAAGCGTAAAAACTTTTTATTGATATTTGAGTGTTTTTTTTCCCCCTCAAAATTCAAGTGTTTCCATTAACAGTTTTTTACAGCAATATTTACATTTTGCTAATTTCCAAGGGTAATGGAAACACAGCTATTGATGCTTTTGTATGTTTAGGTTCCCAGCCATGTTGAATGAAAGAAAATTATCTTATCATCAGTTCATATTCGTGCTGAATTGTAAAACATAAAAAAGCCCAAAATAGATCCATGGTAACTGGAAGCCATCAGGGTGCAGTCAACTCAACCTCTCTAATAACTAATCAATATTCTGTTTGAGTGTAATTTTTAGGCTGGATTTGGGACAACAGTTTAGATTTCGGGACTGTCCCAGGTTTTTGGGACATCTGGTCACCCTAGTGCTCATGAACATAATAAGATGTGCTTTTGCTCCTAAAAAAATATTGACAATTAAGAGCAAAGAAAGTCCTGAAATCTGTGGAGAGTGAAGTGTTTTTAACACTTGCTGATGTTAGCGGTATGAAAGTGAGCTGTAAAAAACACATTCAGTCAGTGCTTTACATTCAACATAAGTACTGTTACATTTCAGAGAATATTTGATAAGTCATTTATCAAAGTCACTTTTGGGATTTATGCAAAAAAAAAACATGATGAGTTTCGACAGTTAGCCACAGGGAATTAATAATGTAGCTCAGTCAAAAAGTAATGGAAACATTCTACATTCAACATTCTAACAACCGTCAGTAACCAACATGTGGAAGACGTACAGACATACTGCTATATTATCGTACTTCACAGAAGTCAATCTTTGGATGAGGACGAAAACACCATGCACAACAAACTGGAACTTTTTTTTTTTGATAAATGTCAAAATGAGAGCCATCCCCAGGTGTGAGTATCTTTAAGGGGGGGAGGTGGGGGTCACAAGGAGAGAGGTGAGGAGTGTTTGAAGGTGAGGGAGGAAGGAGTCAAAAGGGTGAGTGGGCGTTCTGAGACAACGGGTGGAAACAAAGGTGTGGGAGGTCGTTTTGGAAACAGAAAAAATGGAGCAAGGCAGGTTGGGCAGAAGACAGACGAGGGGTTTTAGTGCATCACTGTGTCGAGTAGCAAAAGGAGGACGGTTAGGCTGATGAGAGTGGCTGGAACATTACCTGAGGCTTTCCCCGCACCGCCTACTGCTGCTCTCTCATTGGGTAAGATGAGCAGCGTGGGCGACTGCGTCAGACTAAACTCAACGTCCGCCCGACCGTGATCCACAGGAGGAATGTGCGCCGTCACGTGCTGTGGCTCGGCCGTCTCGTGGTGGGGTTTGGCTTCCGTGGTGGTGGAGCTCCAGCTGCGTCGGGACCAGTGCGTGGTGGTTGTGGTCGTGACAGCAGTGGCGGCGCTGGTCTTCCTGGATGGGGGGTCAGTACTAGAAGGTGAATCTGGAGCTGCTGTGGAGGTATTTCTACTGTATTCAAGACTGTTCAGGGACTCCTGGGGTCCAGTTGTGGTCGTCAAGGGTGACCAGTTAGAGGTTTGTGAATCAAAGGGAAGGACTGTGACTACTTCTTCTTTTTCATGGCTTAAGTTGAATGTATCTTCCTCTGGAGCGTCTTCACCTGTTGGGGTGATGTTTTCATTGAGCGATGGGTCGACTTCGTTTTCCTCCTCAGGGATCTGGTTTTCGATTACGTATTCTGGAGTGCTCGTAGCATCTTCAAAGTTGACCATCTCCTCTTGTTCTTCAACCGTCGCTTTAATGGACACGTCTTCCTGAAGGGTTGGAGGAACTTCTTTGTCCTCAGAGTTGACCATCTCCTCTTGTTCTTCAACCGTCGTTTTAATGGACACGTCCTCCTGATGAGTTGAAGGAACTTCTTCGTCTTCAAACTTTGGGTGAACTCCCTCAAGTATCGTGATCACAGTCTCAGGTTCGTGTCCACTTGCTTCCTGATACCTATCTGTCACAGCCTCCAAATTCATTCTGGGGGATGATGTCCAGTACTGTGGACTTGTGGAGTTGCCAGACCAGACCTGTGGAGCTTCAGTGGTTGCAAACCTTACTCCAGATGTGTGCAGGTGTAGCTGCTTTTCTTCATGTTCCACTGTGACCGTGTCTTCGGTTTCTACGCTTGTACTTCCCTCTTGTCTAAACATGGAGGACTGCCAGGGCTGTTCCGATGTGGAGAAGAAGTCCACTTTCTCAGAACGGTCCGACTCAGACGTGGGAGTTATGTGTGTGATTATAACAGTAGAAGGTGGAAGGTCAGTGGTGGAGTCCAGAGAGGAGGAGTTGGACTCTGTGATGAAACCTGCTGCGTCCACAGTAAGACCAGTCTCTGCAAAACACAAGTTTCACATCCGTAAGTACATCTGCAGTGGGATTAGAAGAACCCATCAACTCCACATAGGACTTTATTTTTAGGGAACGACACAAGTTCAATTTAGAGGTGATATAATAAAAATGATCCAAGTTCTACTAAGGACCAGGATAAAAAAGAAAACTACTACTACTAACACTATTACTAATAGTATTATTACTACTACTGCTACTAACGCTACTATTACTACTACTACTAACATTACTACGACGAATACTCCTACTAACACTACGATTACTACTTTTACTATTATTCCTACTTCCACTACTACTACTACTACTACTACTACTACTACTACTACTACTAACACTACTATTACTACTTTTACTACTATTACTACTTCCACTACTACTACTACTACTACTACTACTAACACTACTATTACTACTTCCACTACTACTACTACTACTACTACTACTAACACTACTATTACTACTTTTACTACTATTACTACTTCCACTACTACTACTACTACTACTACTACTACTACTACTACTACTACTATTATCACAAATTCATGGGGTGTCCAAAAATCTTTTTTCCACGTCTGTCATATGAGCTGTAGTAGAATGAAAGTACTAACTAGTACTAACCACATCGACTGTACTCTAAATGCAACAGACAATAAAAGTATAAAAACTAGTAAAGTATGTGATGACATATTATCCTGCTGTTCTGATTTTTCCATTTGTTCTGTGATAAAACGTCATATTCTGACCTTGTGAAACATCTCCAGAAGCGTCCAGTGGGATCCACACAGACGTTAAGGCTTTGGTCGATGGTTTGGTGCTTTGGACAGTTTGACTCACAACCTCTTCTTCTATTGGAGACTCAGTGGACAGAGTCGTCTGCAGCGGTTCTACCACAACCTCCTCCAGCTTGACCTGAACCATGGGGTCAGAGGTCACAGGGACGACCTCTGACACGTTCTCCATACGGGTGCTGTTCATCTCACTGAAATGAGCTGGTGAATGGATGGAATCTGTGGTTTGTTCAGACGGTTCTGGACTCTGAGAAGGTTGTGTGGGTTCTTCAGGTTCTTCAGGGTTTGAGTCCAGAACACGTTGCACTTGGCGCGGCGTGTGCACTTCAAGAAACGCTGTTGTGTTTTCAAGGTCGGACTCGTACAAAGTTAAAATCAAAGTGCGGTTGGTGTCGGTGTCGTTGGCATTGGGCAGGACGGTCATATTTGGAGGATTCTGGGTTTGTGTGCTGCTCACTGCTGTAGGATGCTCTGGGTTATTACTCATTTCTGTAGGAGTTGATGTTTGGTTAAACAGCTGAAGGTCTGGCGTGGATATGGCGTTGAGAGTCGACTCTGTTGTGCCTGGTGTAAAGGTAGCATGTGGACTGACCAGGTTTTCATCTGTGGAGGTTTTGGACAAGACGGAAAATGACTCCAGTACACTCTGAACCTCCCGTTCTACATGCTCTTCATTTTGGTGCAGCTGCAGCTCTTCAGCAGATTCTGCTAAAATAACCACATCCTGTCCAAAGTCATCTGCCTCGGTAACAACATAGTCCACGGGAAAGACTGTGGCAGCATTTTTATTACCTGTAAAGAAAAAAATAAGTGATGAAAATGAAGATTTCAAGGCAAACCATGATGAAATCAGCCACTAGAGATGTGTGATGCTGTATTTCAGGCCCTTTGTTTGTCTTTCTTTAAAAATATAACAAACACATAAGCAAGTAAGTATAAATTAGCCTAGCAGTGCTATCTCTATTCATTCCATGTATGGGTCTAGTGGTGCTTCATAGTCAGAGGAGGCGGGGCTAAAAGTTTGTCTTTCAAATCCTCTGTATGCAATAGGACGGTACTACAACCAATCAGTGTAATCTTTAGGATGACGTAGTTAGAGCGACTGAAAGTTGACGGAGGAGTCTGGAGAAAGTTAGGAATGACTAAACAAAATGGTGGATTATGGAGCTGAACGACTGTTGTCGCTTCTGTAAAAAGAATTTAAAGATTGTTGACGTTTTCTCAC
>CM035793.1:46495456-46605456 GCA_020466265.1 Siphamia tubifer | reverse complement strand
ATAATAATAATAATAATAATAATAATAATAATAATAATAATAATAATAATAATAATAATAATAATAATAATAAATTATTATTATTAGGTCAAAACAGTATTTGAAAGCTCTCTGACGGGACATTTTAGAGACAATTTGACAGATTTGTGTTGTAAAATGGCACATATTTTTACTTTTACACTCATGTTTGCTTTAATCAGGCCATAAAAGACAATGTAAATCAATGGATATGAATTAAAAGCCATGCTAGGCCCCCCCCCCCCCCCCAAGCAGCAGGAAATACAATGCGCTACCATAGTAGTCTAGTCTCACTCAATGTCACTTTTGTCTACATTTCAGAGTTATTTTTGCTGCAGATGACTTAATTGCGTTACAATTTTTAATCAGATTAATCACAATGATGGTTTAATCCATGTTAATGTGTACATTTAGACAACCCTATTACAAACATTAAAAAGACAAAACATAAAAGACAGCAACTAAGTGATAGAGTGTAAAAGACGAGCTTATAAAGAAGTCAAACCCAGTGTCCATTACACCCTCCAGAACCAGCCAACAGTTCACAGTGATGGGGATTATAATTATCACTGACAATAAAAGCAGTGACAAACAACATCAAATAGTTTCAAAGGCTCCATAGTTGATAACTGACAGGAAAAGTGCTTCAGTACACATGCATGTACGCTGCATTAAAGAAACCAATTCTCCTTTTGCATTTACAAACTATTATAGTCAGCTAATACTTCCATCCTGCTCATTCATCCATACTCTAAGATACATCTGACATGATGACACTATTACAATCAATATGTTTTGTATCTGCATTAACTTAGTGTAGAAGTATTGAAATTAAACTGCAGCAGCTGAAGCTT
Organism: Siphamia tubifer; assembly: GCA_020466265.1. Taxonomy (NCBI): domain Eukaryota; kingdom Metazoa; phylum Chordata; class Actinopteri; order Kurtiformes; family Apogonidae; genus Siphamia; species Siphamia tubifer. Next base: position 46,604,584 of record CM035793.1, on the reverse strand, counting down.
AACATGGATGGTTTCATGCAGCTTTAATTTCACGTTGGCACTGGTGGGTGTTTTACCTGACGGACTGATCTGACAGCCACCCTGCGTCACACTGCTCATAGCCGCCATGATAAGCTGCCAGCAGTTGGTCAGGAGAGGCCATTTTAGCTCCGATGGCCTCGCACGCACCCTGGGCCTGATGGAAGGAAAAGGCGTAACGGCCCAAAGCATCTCTGTAGTGGAACACCACACCTAATGCACAAAGGAGTACACACAGGGTGAGGTGAGGTGAGGTGAGGTGACGTGAGGTGACGTGAGGTGAGGTGAAGTGAGGTGACGTGAGGTGAGGTGAGGTGAGGTAAAGTGAAGTGAGGTGAGGTGAGGTGAGGTGAGGTGAGATGACGTGAGGTGACGTGAGGTGAGGTCAGGTGAGGTGAGGTGACGTGAGGTGAGGTGAGGTAAAGTGAAGTGAGGTGAGGTGAGGTGAGGTGAGATGACGTGAGGTGACGTGAGGTGAGGTCAGGTGAGGTGAGATGACGTGAGGTGACGTGAGGTGAGGTCAGGTGAGGTGAGGTGACGTGAGGTGAGGTGAGGTGAAGTGAGGTGACGTGAGGTGAGGTGAGGTAAAGTGAAGTGAGGTGAGGTGAGGTGAGGTGAGATGACGTGAGGTGACGTGAGGTGAGGTCAGGTGAGGTGAGGTGACGTGAGGTGAGGTGAGGTAAAGTGAAGTGAGGTGAGGTGAGGTGACGTGAGGTGAGGTGAGGTGAGGTGAGGTGAGGTGAAGTGAGGTGACGTGAGGTGAGGTGAGGTGAAGTGAGGTGACGTGAGGTGAGGTGAGGTGACGTGAGGTGAGGTGAGGTGAGACGAGGTAAAGTGAGGTGAGGTGAGGTGAGGTGAGGTGAGGTGAGGTAAGGTGAGGTGAGGTGAGGTGAGGTGAGGTGAGGTGAGGTGAGGTGAGGTGAGGTGAGAGCAGTGCAGTAAAGTGCAGTAAAGTGCAGGTGTGTATGGCGTACCTCTGACAGTCAGCTGTAGCAGCTCGGCAGCGTCCTCCAGTCCCTGCTGAACCTCACACCTGTAGTGTCCAGAGTCTGTGCTGCGCAGATCAGACAACCACAGGGACAGGTCGTCAGGGGACAAACTGTAGTTGGACAAGGAGGCGCGTTCTCGATACGCCTCAGTGATCTTCACCCTCTGACCCCGAGCCACCAGGATCTGCGTCTCCACCCCACCCGACACGACGGTCCACTTGACCCGCGGCTCAGTCGGCGAGGAAGAGGAGGCGGGAGTGGAGGACAGAGACACCCGGCAGGGGAGGACGACAGAGCTGCCCAGGGAGGACACCACATCTGAGCGGGGGATCTTCACCTGGAGACGACGGACATCAGCTGGAACAAACAGACACTGCGTTTACATTTTGACATACTGTGGACCCAAGAGGTCAGAGGTCACTGGGTCAATACCTAAAAAAACTCTAATGGACTAGAACGTAATAACGAGTTGAGATTCTGCTGTGTTCTAATCATCATACTATCATGAGTACATGTACACACAGTACACTTTACATACTAAGTGCACAGTTTTTAGTGGGTAAGAGCTGTTCCTAGCCTAGGATCTAGTCTGTCCCCAGTGGCCGCAAATGGTATTTGCTACGGGGGAGACAGACTAGACAGCCTCGGATCTGAAAATCCAAAATGGACCGGACCAATCAAATCGCGAGGGGCGGGATTGGAGCCCGCCCTGCCTCATGACGACACAAATACGACACGTAATGTTGTAGTCGCAGAGACGTAGCAGCTAGCACACCAAAGAGAAGAAGAAGGCGTAGCTGCTAGCTAGCACACATTGCCGTAACACCAGTTGCTAGCTGCTAGACAACATGGCTCATCACCAGGAACAACCATTGGAGCTGGCTTTGGCAGCAACGCTAGGTGATTTAAAATTACAGTTTTCCCTGCGAGAGGAGCAGAAAACGGCACTTAAGCTGTTTTTGGAAAAAAGGGACGTTGTCGGAGTTTTGCCCACCGGGTATGGCAAAAGTTTGATTTATCAGCTGGCTCCGCTAGTGGGACGACACATGGGTCTGCACAACCCGCTGGTGATCGTTGTGTCACCCCTTTTAGCCCTAATGGATGACCAGTTGTAAGAGGCAGAAAAACTGGGAATACGAGCAGCACAACTCGGCAAAGGCGACCCGGAGGAGATCCGAAGCGGCCGGTGCCAAATAGTGTACGGGAGTCCTAGCTAAGCTGCTGCACTCGTTTTTGTGTTTCGTTTTGTGTTCTTCCGGTGACGCTGTCTACGAAATCCATGTTCATCGCTCTGATTGGTTGGCTCTGACTGGTTACCCATCCAATAGCGTGGCGTTTTGTAAAGAGAAAACTTGACAGACAGCGGTTATCCCGCCCACAAATTCGCCTAGACTTTCCCCCGTAGCAAATACCATTTGCGGCCACTGGGGACAGTCTAGATCCTAGGCTAAGTGTTCCTATAGCAGTACCAGATGTGCCTGTGCCTAACCTGACTCACATGTATGGATGCTTCTCATTCTCATGACTGTTCTCCACTGTTATTAAATGCATCATGTGTTGGTTCTATTTAAAAACAACATCCAGCTAGTTTTGTTTCCAGTTGTTTTTGAAGAGTAGAACAATGATTGATTTAGAAAAAAGACTTTACTGGTCAGGCACAGACTGGCACACGGGACAACCGGGACGTTTCCCGGTGGCCCGTCTGTTCAGTGGCCTACCTGGCCTGACATGCCCCCCTCAGTGCCTGTCAACAATGGTAAAGTGTTCGGAGCTCGGCGGAGTCAGAGCAGTAGGGATTGGTAGTGTGTGTGTGTGTGTGTGTGTGTGTGTGTGTGTGTGTGTGTGTGCGCACGCATACGTGTTTTCTTTTTAAAGAAACTCATTGTGATTGGTTAGTCGCCTTATTCTCCGTCGTGGACCCGCCCCTGTAGCGTTGAGTTAACGCTGACCATAAAACACGGTCGATTTATGCAAAAACAAAACTTTGAATGACGGCGTGGAGAAAAAAAAAGGAAAGGTGGACACCAGAGAGAGTTGGATAGTAAAAGAAGGTCGCTCGAGGAGGAAGGGATGAAATGTCAGAAAATAACGGAGTTGTTTGTAAAAGCTAGCAGCAGCCAGAGTGGCTCTGCTGCTAGCTATATATATATATATATATATATATATATATATATATATATATATATATACACATATACATACTGTGGTGTCACAGCCAGTGTCATCGTACACCTGACCCCCAGGCAGGCCACCGGGAAAGGTCCGGTCCTCCTGTGTGCCAGTCTGGGCCTGTAGTCAGGCTTTTCAGGCTGATAACTTCTACCTTTCTGTGTTTTTACCTACTTTTCATCTGCTATTATTTGTTCAATATTCATTTTCTTGCATCTTTCATAACTCCTCATAACTTGGATTGCTCGTCTACATTATATTTTTGTCCACTTTTATTAAATTATTCAGGTAAATTGAATTCACATATGACATTACTGCCTGGTACTTTACTCAATAAACTTTAAGGATCCCAATATGAATTTTGACTGCACTAACAGAATACCGAAATTAATATGTCTACAGAAATGTTATAATAAATTAAATGTAAAAAAAAAAAAAAAGCACTACATTGGATACTGCTCATAGTTACACCACATCACAGAGTGTATTTTATATTAAGGTAAACTTACTGATGGCAGGTGGAGTTTGGGCGGGAAAGGCCAGAGAAAGACGACACATCACACAAAGAAGTGACAGGATTCGGACACATCTGTGAAAATAATGAGACAAACACAGTCAACAGGAAAAAAAATAAACAGGTCACTGATATTTGGAGCTGATGCTGATTTTTTTTTCTCTGTCAAATGAAAACAAATGACAGAAAATATTATTTACTTACAAATAGAAAATAAAAAGTGTGAGATGTTAACCTAATAAATATTACCAAACATCCACTGTCTCTTTCTTCCTTTTTTCTCTCTTTTTTTTGTTCTTTTTTGTCCCTTTTTCTTACATTCTTTTCCCATTTTTTTGTTTTCTTATTTCCCTTTTTCCATTCTCACTTCTTTTTTCCTTTATTTTTCTCTTGTTTTTTGTTTTCCTGCCCTGTTTTTTTCCTTCTTTTTTTTGCCTCTTTTTCCATCACCTGTCAGTAAATCATGGCAGGAAAACAGACTATAGCAGCCAATACAACAGGCCCATACACAGTTCATTTTTCAGTGTTAAATCAACACTTAAGAGTTTATTCAACTTTCTTCTACAGCGTATTTGGTCCCATTGTGTTCAAATTAACACTGCAAAATTTACAGTGTACAAATACAAGAAAAAAATATATCAGCCCAATATATTCGTAATCTATCACTACTTTTATACATTATGATAAAACTATAAGGTCGACAATATCATATAATTTTAGAGCATTGAATTATATGAATATAAAATAGATTAGTTAATACAATAAAAGTATAAAATGCCATAAAAAAACTCAAACATATAATTTCTCCTCTGTTTGGTTTCTAATTTCACACTTATTTCACCATAGACACTGATCACATCCATCTCCTCAGAGGAAACACTTCACTGATGTCACTAAAATGATCTACTGCAACATTTAAGGTCACACGCACACGCCTTTTATTATCTGCTTCACAGTTAATAACATTTAAAGATTACACTGACATGTAATGACACTCATCTTATTCATTATTATTATTATTATGGGGCCGCGTACGTAAAACAAATTTACGTAAATACGGCCGTTTTTATTGACTGATGATGATCAGCCTCCAATAGTACCTGCAGCTAAGAATGGTCATAAGGCTCAGATTGACCTTTGACCTCTGCTAGTGACTCAGGGAACATACATTTTCCCCCACAAAATAATAATATAAGAAGTTAGCAGTTATCTATTTAGCTTATAGTCGTCAAACAGACTATAGGCTTTTATATGCCAATTAAATAAATGATAAAGTAAAGATTAAGATAAAAAAAATGAGCTGAATAATTTTTTGTTAGATTTAATAATCAAGTATTTAGGAAGAAAATTTTAATTAAATTTGAACTTATTCATGTGCTCATCTGTCAAACTTATTTTGTGCAAATACTCTCTGACCAAATAGTTTTTCTACTTTTGACCCTTGTAGACATTAAATCCCTCATAGGCTTCAGATTTTGATCCAAGAATGAAAATTATTGCCAGTTGATCATGTTGATCAGCAGGTAACAACTTGGTAGCCGCCATATTGGATTCTGTTACTTCCGTCCTGATTCCGTCTATGACCTAGTGCCGACCCTCCCAAAACGAATGCCCATCCAATTTATATCTGCTACAGTAGAAACAATTAACATAACAATGTTCCCTGAGCATCTGTAAGGTTCAGTCACCAGCACAGGTCAGAGGTCAATATTAGCCTTGTGTCCATTTTTATTATCAGCAGGCATTATTGGAGGCTAATTATTTGAAAATAAGAACAGTTTATGTCTTTAGTGTATTTATTGTTGAGCCACAGCGCAGGGTTTACACCAACAGTACACATGCTTTGAGGTTCAAAACCACAGACAAAAATGTGCGATTTAACTGTGATTGATCACAACTATTACACTTATGCAATTAAATATTTTAATCGATTGACGACACTAATATATAATTCTTTAATTGTGTTGTTTGTTCGTTTTGTTTTTTTCCCACATATGGCTAAGGAACCAAATATGGTAACTTCACTGACCTTGTTTTTTATATATAACAATGAAAACAATGTTCCCTAATAAAGTGTTAATGGATTAAAAAAAAAACCAGAAAAGCAAAAAAAGCAAAAAAAAACTCAGAAATAAATGAAATCAAGTTCTTTGTCTTCTCTGCTAACTGGGAAATATTACTGGGACTGTGATATCAAAAGAATCCCAGTTTCTATCTCTTCATTCTGCACTACTCTGACCAAACTATTCACCTAATAAGCCTTTTTTTTCTCTGTATCATAAATCATTCAGGCATTTCAGCTCCAGGAGAATCTCTGTGTGAGTTCCAGTTCCAGTAGAAAAGAACGACTTCTCTGGTTTTCATCCTGAAACTGGGAGAAAAGCTCCCGACCACAAGCCATTCATCACCTCCGGGAGCTAATGACACGGCGTCTGGGCCCAGCGGCGTGGTGCCAGCGCTCCGTCACCCTGTTATTAACCCAGCAGGCATGGCAGGCGTTCACACTGACCTCAAATGACCCCACGATGGAGCCCAGAGCAGCACCATCACATTTACAGCCTGGATACAGTCAAAGGTCCTGCTTCACAGATAATGAAACCACCGTTAGCCCTACCCACTAAACTATATACACTATATACACTATATACACTATATACACTATATACACTATATACACTATATACACTATATACACTATATATATATATATATATATATATATATATATATCTCCAGCAGGTGATTCTGACCATTAGCCTGGTTCTACAGCTGGAGATGGGTCCCCGGGCACCGCCCATGGGTGCCCACTGCAGAGGACAAATATCATTGTACTATGTATAATGACAAATAAAGTCCTTTACCTTATAAATATATATATATATATATATATATATTCAAGTCAGGTTTACAATCTGGACAATATACAAGAGCCTCTCTCTCTTTTTATTTTCTTACTTATTTTATCCCTCTTTTGATGTAAACACTCATTTGTAGTTGTCATTATTTCTATCTTATTATGTTATTATTTTTACTGTAGATCACATTGGAATGAATGTGGCCCCTGTAAGAAAATGAATCCCCTGCTTTAAATGAAAGAAGGAAAAAACTAAGAGTTGTATATTGTTTGACTGTTGCTACTGACAAAACAAAACAAGACTCTGCCACAAAAGGTCAGAAAAGGGCACCCAAGAAGAAGTGCACACCATGAAGAAGAAAGAACTGTGGGAGCAGGTCCAGTTTTTTTCTGTTCAGATGAAGTGTTAATAAATAAACAGAAGATGACAGTATGTACATCACTGTGCACTGACAGTCTTTCAGTTCCACACATCCATCAGCTCAGATTAAAAAAACACTCATTTGTTTGTTACGTAGCTGTTTTTCTGCACAGATGAAGTTACTGGAACAGCTCAGTTCACTGCAGTAAAGGCACAAGTTAAAACACGCACTGATAAACTACTTTTCTGTCTAATAAATGCACACACAGCTCAGTAGTGTCATATTAAAAGGCCGTCTTTGATGGCTGAATAACTGTTCCCTGTTTGTCTGCCAGCTGGGGGACTCCACAGGCTGCTATCACTATTAGTATTCTTGACAAGAAAACGTCTTATAAAAAGCAAGCAGCGGGCCAGGAGGACAGCTGCACACTGTGCTTTCACTTCACACCCACTGCCTTACAAAAGACCTCGGGGAAAATTAAAGGACGGGGCACTGGCACACTCGCTGGCTTTTTCTCCCTCCTTTCTGTCACTCTTTTCAAAGATGGAAAAGGAAGTTTGCAACCGCTAAGAATCACTCTGGAGCAGAGTTTGTACAAAGGAACAGCTACATGAAAGGGATTATCCGGAGTTAAAATAAGTTTAGTTCATTTTTTAGATGATTGGCAGTACATACATATAGTCGACATTAAAATCACACCATTTGGATGAACATTGAGAAATTTTGTTTGGCCATTTTGGGACAAACTGTTAGCCTAGCCACACTAGCTCCTCCTAGCGTCAGTAAATCTAATGTTCTATCGTAGTAGCCTAGCCACACTAGCTCCTCCTAGCGTCAGTAAATCTAATGTTCTATCGTAGTAGCCTAGCCACACTAGCTACTCCTAGCATCAGTAAATCTAATGGATACAGAGGATTTGAAAGACAACCTTTTAGCCCCGCCTCCTCTGACTACGAAGTCAGGGGAGGCGGTCTTCGTCCTCAGACGTCTTCTGAACCCACAGGTCCATGTGTGTAGATCAGTAACTGTGGACACACTATCTGAGGACATGAAGACCTGAGGACACTTTGTCTTTAGGGACCCTCTACTTACTACCACTGAAGTGTGATGTTGTTTAAACTTTATTAGAGTTTGGTGTCAGTGATAAAAACATGTTCTAATCACTTCATGTTAACACAGTTTGGATCAAAACCACAACATCTACATTTGTCAGTGTTCATGTGAATGGTGTGATTTTAATGTTAACTATATGTATGTACTAACAATCATCTAAAACATGAGCTAAACCTATTTTTACACCAGATAATCTCTTTAAGACACTGTCCATAAATGTTTCTAACTGATGCTTAAATATCAGTTTGTGTTCGTCCTCAGGCTGACAACAGTGGAGAAGATGCCAGTTTGAAGCTGGTTATTTTATGCCATTTTAGGAAGGCATTTTTTCACTGAGGTTTTAGGTTTTACTCGTCACCAGGCCGCTCTGCACTTCTCCTCTTTTTAAATGAGACTAAGAGTGAAGAGAAGTCAAGCTGAAATCAATGGCACCCACTGCATTTACAGGTTTTGAAAGTGCAAGAAGTGCATTATCCACGAACAGAACAAATCCACTCTGCACGCTGAAACAGACGCGTAAGCAAAAGTACACACTCAAGTCAGAAAAATCTGTTTTCACTGAGGAATAAACAAAGAAAATAAAAGTAGGTGCTTCAATCTTGGTCAGGGCTGCAGTGATAACAAAATGTGGTGAGGTCCAGCTGGTGGTGGTGGGTGGCCTCTGCAGCATTCTGCATCAAGGTCAATTCAGGCAAACGTTTCCACTCTGCAGTCTAGAAATAAGCCTCCTGATCTCAGTTCAGATGAATCGAACACCGCTTTGACTGATGTCGAGTCTGTGGAGAGCTGAGCTGGAACTGGATTTGGCACTAATGAGTCCATAATAAACCATACCGACAGCGCTTCCTTAAAACGAGCAGTAATAAAGTAAAGTTTGGATCCATCTTATGACTGTCACTGTTTTATTACTAATCATCTGCAATTAGATGGCACACTTTACGACAGGGACGTAAACTCATTTTCTTTCAAGGGGCTACATTTAGCCTGATTTGATCTCAAGTGGCCCAGACCAGTAAAATAACAGCAGAATCATCTGTAAATAATAACTTCAATTTTTTTTGTCTTTGTTTTAGTGCAGAAACCTCAATCAATTATGAAAATCTATCGATCCAAAGAAAAATATGTGAATAACCTGAAAAAAAATGAAATGTCTAAAGAAAAATAAAGGAAATTTTAATAACATTATGACTAAATGAAACATTTCTACTTGTGCATTATGGATCATTACCCTATGACAGAGCGCTTAATGTCGCACCGTCACAGTCTGTATATTGTTCATGTCTCACTCTAACCCTAACCCAAAATGCTGCCAAACAAACCATTTGAAAGTGGAGGGGGCGTGGTCAATAGTAAAACCTGTGCTTTTTTCGTCATTCTAGCTGCTTCCTGGAAAACAAATCTTGCAAGACAGAATTGTAACGCGACGAAAATCCTCACAAAATTACATCTCGCGATATCTCGTCACATGAGATCTCGTCACACCCCTAGTCATATGTGATAACACCAAATATGAAAATTGTATAATTCTTCATTCTACATTGTTTGGTGCATATCTGAAAGTTCTGTGACCCTCTGTTCTTGAGTTATAACCCATAATGTGATTTTGACCTTTTAGTTAATTGTGACCTTGACCTGTGACCTTTACTCAAATGGATCATTGCATCTGGTTCACATTAGCTATATGTATATGTCCATTTAATTTCATGGTGATATTTACAGTGTTCATTGAGTTATAGCATGATGTGTCTCTGCAGACACACACATACACACACATATACACACACACACACACACACATACACACACACACACACACACACACACACACATACACACACACACACATACACATACACACACACACATACACACACACACACATACACACACACACACACATACACACACATATACACACACACACACATACACACACACACATACACACACACACACACATACACACACACACATACACATACACACACACACATACACACACACACACATACACACACACACATACACACACACACATACACACACACACACATACACACACACACATACACACACATACACACACACACATACACATACACACATACACACACACATACACACACACACATACACATACACACACACACATACACATACACATACACACACACACATACACATACACATACACACACACACACACACATACACACACACACACACACACACACACACACACAATAATGTCTCCTAACCAATGTTGGGTGAGATTAAAAATCTGACAAAACCAGATTAGAATTAAATTAAATGTTTCCCCTGAACATTCACATTGACATAATTCAACTGCAGTTTCTGATTCGTGGTAAACGTCTCCTCTGGTTTCCATGACGCCTCCACACATCTGATCAACCTCTACAGCTACATTTCCAATAAACCGGCCGTTTGTCTTCCCGAAAAAAGAGCCAGTTTGGTAAAACCACAAAGGGATGATTCACCACCAAACACATGCCAAGAAGAAGAGAAATGACAATATGAGTGTTTTCCAAATGTCAGAGTGTAGGTGAATGCACGGACAACAGTGAGCGGCCAAAGAACACGCCTTTGTTTCAACTCCTTAAAACACTATAAACTGTTTTTTAATGAGGCCAACGGTAAACTTTGACACGTACTTTACACAAATCATCCAGTATCTGATCCAACTGAAAACGTTTCCAGTATTTCCATTGACTTGTTTCACTGTGAGTTTGGAAAACACTATGAGGCGCAATGTCAATTAATGTTTTTTTTAGGTTATTCAAATATAAGGTGCATTAAGTGAAGTCAAAATCATGAGATAAAAAGTCAAAATTGTGAGATAATTGAATACATGACAAAATTAGTTTAAATGGTTTATAGCTTTAGCTTTATCTTTAGCTAGCTGGTTATAGTTGAGTAGTGATGGTTTGAACAGTTTATTGTCCAGAACCTTTGACTGTGTTTTTATGTACAGTCGGTTATGCTGCTGTGTCGTTTATTCTTTCTATTGTAAAGTGTTCTGTGGCTGCTGCCTCAGATGGTTGAATCATTTATTAATAAAGTTTGATTTAAACTTCATTCATTCTGACTGACTTCCAAAAGTCCTCCTGTCTCTGCTTCTACTTCTGTCTTTTGTGACTGCAGCCAGTGTTGACACCAAAGCATGATTAATAAAAGATACTTTAAAAAAAATAAAAATCTCGCTACCCGAACTGCTGTGTGCAGAACTTACAGGTCACACAAACAATTAAATATATAATCAAATTCAGTCCATTTTTCCATTTTGTATTTTTGATCTGAGCCTAAAATCAAACTATGAAAAACCAGCTATATATTTGTTTTTCATGTTGGATTAATTTTTATTTTTATTTTTTTTGTTTTTGATTGGCAGTTGAAAAATTAAAGAACAAATGATACACAGATCATCCAGTATTTTTGTATAAATGCAGGAGATGATAGAGATGTGACCTCTGGTTTAGTCACACATTAGTTGGAATTTCACAGTTAAAAAATTATGCAATCATAAATCATTTACTGAAACCAGAATACATCATATTGTGTTAAACTCAGGTTTATCACTTGTTCTACTTCCAAATCTGACCATTTAATAATGATTATCGAAGCTCAAACTTAGTTATTTTTGGTTCTAAGGACACACCATGTCCAGTACTTTGTAGACATATAATAGGTGCGACCACAGTTTTGTCGCACCCTGGTCCAAGTATAGTCGATGAAATCACTGCTGATCATCATTGTGGTGAAACATTACATCAGAATCACCCCAATACTTTTAGTTTCAGTTTGTTCCAACACACTGAAGCTATTTCCATTCCCATTGTTCTTCACTTGTGCATCAGCTGAGGACACATGACCGAGATAAAGTGCACCAAAGTGTGCACTTAAGACAAAGAGCCAGAGTCCTGTATATCTACTGCAGGGCACTGGTGGGACAATAAACCTGGAACTGGATCACACCATTAAAACCATGTACTGTAGTGGTATTTAATTTTTTTTTTGTGCATAATTTTCACAGATGCTAATTTCTATTTCCACAAAAAGGAAAGAGGGGTGTTCACCTAGGGCACCAAATTGAACAGAACCGGCCTTGTATGTATGTAAATATATATATATATATATATATATATATATATATATATATATATATATATATATATATATATATATATATGTGTGTGTGTGTGTGTGTGTGTGTGTGTGTGTGTGTGTGTTTTAGAATGATACTTGATGCTTTATTTTTGTTGTACTTTTTGTATAATGACAAAAAATAAATTCTGTTCTGTTCTATTAATAAACATTAACAAATAGGTAACAAATGGTTAATACATTGTAGATTGTGTGTATGTATTATAAAGTGTTACCATTGTTTTAATATAATGTCCTTTTCAGTGGACATTATTAATTATTTTTGAAGTAAAGCTATAACACTCTTGTCTACTACAGAGCACACAGATGCGTTGCTGGATCTCAGGAGGATAAAACCAATGAAATACATTTACAGATACTTCAGTAACCTACCTGGTTGTGATTTGCAGCATGTCAGCTGATGGTGGATGGCTGCACTTTAACGTGGATCAAAAGTATTTTCCGTGGGTCCGCGGCTCCTGTCCGCTACTGCAGTGCGTCTGTCCTGTCCTGTCCTGTCCTGTCCTGTCCTGTCCTGTCCTGTCCTGTCCTGTCCTGTCCTGTCCTGTCCTGTCCTGTCCTGTTGGGGGGTGGATGCTCTGCGCAGGTACAGCAGCTGGTGTCCCACACACTCCGAGGCTCCGACAGAAAAGGAGGGAGTTAGGAGAAAGTGAAGCCAATTATGAAATCCTGAACTGCCCACTTTTTCAACCAACACTAGGGATGGAGATGGCGCATGTCTGTCAAGGGGCGGGAGCGGGAACAGGGGGGTATCTAAAATAACCGATGTCATAGGCTGTGAAATGAAGCCACATGCAGCATCCGCGATGTGACCTATATGTATTTTCTTTCCTGCAGGAGGACGACCAGGGGCGGTTCTACAGGGTGGCACCAAGGGGCATTTACCCCTGTGAATATCTTATTCTACCACCCTATTTTATTTTCAATAGTATTTCAATTAAAATATCCATTCATTTTTTAAATATCACTTAGTGATTTATTGACCAAAATTCACAGACTCTCATTATGACTATACTTATACAGTGAATACAGGAGCTTAATATTCTCATTCTGTGGGACTTGGCGCCCCCAAGACATTTGGCGTCCTAGGCGACCGCCTAGTCTGACGATGACTAACGCCAGCCCTGCTCACTTGTGTCCTGTGTTGACCTGTGACCCCAGACCTCCTCCCCCACCCTCACCTGTCTGATGGATGGACCTGCCCCCCTCCCTTCTACAAATGGCCGTTCATCTAAAGACTGGGAGTAGATCTGTCCTTCAGTGTGGTTCTCCCCAAGATTTCTTCTTTTTTCCCACTGGGTTTTGGAGTTTTTTCTTTGCAGAGGAGGGTCTAAGGACAGGGGGTGGTTCTCTCCTGTAAAGCCCTGTGAGCCCTTGGTGTGGTTTGGGACTCTATAAATTAACTTGAATCAAATTATTTTTCACCCATAAACTGCCCCCCTCTCCCTCCCCCACACCACCATCTCTGGACTTATTGCCCCACCTCTGCCACCCCAGGGAAAAATCTCTAGAACCACCCCTGGAGATGACAAAAGCACTGCGTGTCATTTGGATAAACCCGGCTGAGTTGAGTCAGCGCAGCAGCTTTTCTGCTGCTGCTGCTGCTGCTGCTGCTGCTGCTGCTGCTGCTGCTGCAGGTAGTGATACTGCAGCACATCCATTTACAGAAAGAGAATAAGGCAGCTGAGCCTAAACTTTACGACAGAAAATACCCTCTCACATCTCCTCTGCTTTTTAATCTGTCAGTGAGTCTGAATAAGTTTGTACTGAAGCAGTTTTTCTGTGAGCAGCAGCAGATGATCAGGATTAAGATGTTTGATAAGAGTCTGATGTAAAAACTAGTTACTGTTATCATGCAAAAGAAGAGATTCTGAATGAATCACTAAAGGACAAATCATTTTAGTAAAATATTTATATTTATTCAGAATAATTTTTTTTCATAGAATGCCATTTAAAATGGACAGTATTTTTAGGTAAAAGTGTGAAACTTTTGTCCCCTACAGAAGACAAATATACATTGTCAAATGCAAAATGTGACAGAGCTCCTTCAGCCACAGACTGACCCCTCCAACATGTAAGACTGAACACTACCACAAGTCTTTTCTGCCGACAGCAATTAGATTCTTCAATCTGCAATAATGTGCATGTGCAATAACAATCTTTTTAATGTGTAATAGTGATTTTTTAATGGGCAATAGTGGTGTTTTTATGGATAAAGTCACAAACAGTATATATACACTGTAGATTTTGCAGTGTTAATTTGGAGACAATGGGACCAAATACACTCTAGAAGAAGTTAAATAAACTCTCTAAGTGTTGATGTAACACTACAAAATTTACTGTATATATATATATATATATATATATATATATATATGTAGTAACAAAATACTTATACTTAGTTACTTCGTACCTGTAGATATAATGGATATAAAATAAAAGGATGTTAATATTTGTACATTTATTGAATGTCAGATCACACAGCTAATATTCTGTGAAGTCCTGGGTGAGATTACCATATTTTCTGGACTATAATGCACACTTAAGACTTACCTTTCCTCCAAAAACTACAATGCGCCTTATATATGGATTAATTCTGGTTGTGCTTAGGGACTTGGAATTTTAAGTTTTTATCTCATAAATTGTACTTTTTATTTCACAAATGTGACTTTTTACCTCATGTTTTTGACTTAACTTAATGTGCCTTATATATGAAAAATCCTTAAAAAATAAACCATCCATTGACAGTGTATCTTATAGTGTGGAAAATATAGCATTTGAGCTCATGTGAGCAGGATGTTTGGATGTGTATATTCCTCATGAACAGTGCTGGCTTCATGCTACTGCCATGTGTTCATACTGTATCTAAGACAGTAGATGGATGAGGTCAGGTCAAGTGTATACACTGTTCTATGCAGAGTGAATGGAGCCTTGTGGCGTTTCCACCTCTGGCTCAGCGGCGGCGGTCGGAGCTGCAGACCTGAGGAATGTGGCATCCACATACAGGACTGTCTGAGAAGGAAATGCCAAAGAGTGGGCAGAGCTCACAGGTGAACCCGGGCCCAGTTTGACCTCCTGAGTGTCACAGTGACCCACATCGATCTGCATGCAGTTGGACAATGACATCATCGTCTCTGCTACCGTTTGTCTTCATCAACATGAGGTTTAGTGGAGTGGAACCCTCAAGAGGAAGAGACCTTTATCTGCAACCTGTCTGCTTATAGTGCATGAGCTAAACTAAGGCGAGGGGTTATACACACTTTATACACACTTTATACTTTATACACACTTTATACTTTATACACACTTCATACTTTATACACACTTTATACTTTATACACACTTTATACACACTTTATACTTTATACACACTTTATACTTTATACACACTTTATACTTTATACACACTTTATACTTTATACACACTTTATACTTTATACCCACTTTATACTTTATACACACTTTATACTTTATACACACTTTATACACACTTTATACTTTATACACACTTTATACTTTATACACACTTAGACTTTAAACAATAAGAATAAAAAGTTAAAGTGTTGGACATGTATTTAGCTTGAGAAACACAAGATAATATTAGCCTTTTATAATATTAGCCTTCTATAATGTTAGCCTGTCATAACATTAGCCTTTTATAATATTAGCCTTTTATAATGTTAGCCTGTCATAACATTAGCATGTCATAACATTAGCCTTTTATAATATTAGCCTGTCATAACATTAGCCTTTTATTATGTTAGCCTGTCATAATATTAGCCTTTTATAATGTTAGCCTTTTTATCCTGTTAGCCTGTCATAACATTAGCCTTTTATTATGTTAGCCTGTCATAATATTAGCCTTTTATAATGTTAACCTGTCATAACATTAGCCTGTCATAACATTAGCCTTTTATAATGTTAGCCTGTCATAACATTAGCCTGTCATAACATTAGCCTTTTATAATATTAGCCTTTTATAATATTAGCCTTTTATAATGTTAGCCTTTTATAATGTTAGCCTTTTTATCCTGTTAGCCTGTCATAACATTAGCCTTTTATAATGTTAGCCTTTTATAATGTTAGCCTGTCATAACATTAGCCTGTCATAACATTAGCCTTTTATAATATTAGCCTTTTATAATATTAGCCTTTTATAATATTAGCCTTTTATAATGTTAGCCTTTTTATCCTGTTAGCCTGTCATAACATTAGCCTTTTATGATGTTAGCCTTTTATAATATTAGCCTTTTATAATGTTAACCTGTCATAACATTAGCCTGTCATAACATTAGCCTTTTATGATGTTAGCCTTTTATAATATTAGCCTTTTATAATGTTAACCTGTCATAACATTAGCCTTTTATAATGTTAGCCTGTCATAACATTAACCTTTTATAATATTAGCCTTTTATAATGTTAACCTGTCATAACATTAGCCTTTTATAATGTTAGCCTGTCATAACATTAACCTTTTATAACATTAGCCTTTTATAATGTTAGCCTACTCAAATGGTTTATTTTTCAGTGACTCTAAATGTGCAGTCATATGTTCAGTGGTTTAACAGTGACTCATTCTGTTTCCACCTTAAAACTTGCCTCAGAATTATGTTTTCCATGTGTCGTGGAAATGATCAAAATCCCTCCACAGATAAGTTTCATTAACTGCAGAGATTCATTTACTGTCATAAGCCATGAATATGAGTTCTGCCCCTCATAGGAAAAGACAGATGTTTTTTTCTAATGACATGAACCCGCCCCACTCCCCGTTTCATCATATCTCTACACTTATAAGTGGATCAGAAATACCAGTTTGAACCAGCCTCCACTGACTCCTGTCTTCAGAGTCGAGACATCCTAACCTGGCCTTGGAGCGTTGGAGCGTTGGAGCGTTGGAGCGTTGGAGCCCTAGTACCACTGTCCCTACGGTGATTCTCTGAACTCTTTCATATAGAAGCTAAGCTGCTTTAACTGATTTTGAATTTGAAAAGGAATTGAATTTTGAACATTGTTTTTTTTTGTACAGAAATTAAACATCTGAATTTTTTTGGCATCGAAATTTAAATACCAGTCACAGACTAGGTCATCTTCCTCCATCAGTGTCATGTGACCGACCAAATGTAACTTGATTGGCTGGCAGTCGGTTTGACTTAGGATAGAATCAATTGCTCGGCTTCTGATTGGTCAAACTTCAATGGTAGACCAAAACACCAAAGTTGGAATGGAGAGATAAGGCAATCACCTAACCCTTAACACGTCAACATCGTCCGCATATCTCGACCAATCAGAAGCCGACTTTGGCTAACATTAGCGTTGCCATAGTAGGATAAAAAATTCGGGTCCTGGGTGTGAAGATTCTGTCAGCCGTCTTTTTTTTTTTTTTTTTTAAATCTGTTTAATAAAAAAAGTACAAACAATTATTTCTAAACCAATATATGGAAGAGGAAGTGTGTAACTGTGGATGAGTTATGTGTATGTGAGTATACATGTGTGTATGTATATAAGGGTACGTGCGTACACTTACATTATATAGAAAATAGTGTAAATTGATTTATTAGTGATATACTAATATATATGATATACTATATTAGTGATATACTAATATATGATATACTATATTAGTGAAATACTAATATATATGATATACTATATTAGTGATATACTAATATATATGATATACTACATTAGTGATATACTAATATATATGATATACTACATTAGTGATATACTGCATTCACACAAAACAACAAGAGGAACCAGGGACCCAGAAAAAGATGGTCCATGTGACATCAGATGGACTTTAGTGTCACCCATGTGGGGTTAAGCCCCTCCCCTATTGCAGCAAATCTGAAGTAGCATTAGCATTAGCATCTACAAGAGCAGACGGTGCCACAGCAGCTGCTGCACAAACTGTAAAAAACTGGTTCATGTGTCTCTGTGGAAATAAAGCCTTGATTGTTTACTGCACGTTTTCAGAACAAGCAACGGCACGAACCCTAGCTGGATGTTACTCTGGTAAAGGTAAACACACACAGAGCGAGAGGAGAGGGGGGAGTGTTCCTTCACACATTCTGAGCCAATCAGACACGCCTCATCATCGCGTCATGGACATGTATGAGGAAGTAGAAGTAAACTATTGTTTGACCTCAACTCACTTCTGTAGCGTGAAAAAACTGCTTGAAAAAAAGCAATCCGGGTGTTTTTTTAAATAGTATTAACATACAATGTAATCAATAACAATGGAGAACACAGTAATATTAATGAAATAACCATAGAATGACTCCTTTAATGTACTTCATACATTACTTCATACATTACAGGACCTTCAATGTGACCATTGCACACACATACATTGTGATGATGATGATCAAACAATATATTGTGCAGCTCTATTCCCGTTTAATTTCTTTTTTTTTTAAAGAGCAGTTTGATTTGTACGAATAAATAACAGAAGGTCTGTATTTAATGATCTTGATGACAGTGTCGCCTTGGAAAACTACAGTGAAGCCATGGATGACCTCACTTTTATGAGCTACTGTATGATCAAAGGCTCAATGAATGGACCTCAGGACGCAACAGTTTAACCAGTGGCTGAATCCACAAATAAAAGCAGAACAACCACCTCATGCGGTGATGATAACTGTGAAATTCCTAAGATATAAAAACCAGAAATATGAACATCAACATTTGACAAAAAAATATGACATAAAATAAACAGAGGTGGAAAGTATCTCAGTAAAAGTACTTTATTACTGTACTTAAGTAAATTTTTAGGTATCTGTACTTTATTTGAGTGTTTATTTTCTGGAAACTTTTTACTTTTAACGCCTACATTTTTGCATAAATATATGTACTTTATACTCTTTACATTTATATAAATATTTGTACTTTATACTCTTTACATTTATATAAATATCTGTACTTTATACTCTTTACATTTATATAAATATATGTACTTTATACCCTTTACATTTATATAAATATTTGTACTTTATACTCTTTACATTTATATAAATATCTGTACTTTATACTCTTTACATTTATATAAATATATGTACTTTATACTCTTTACATTTATATAAATATATGTACTTTATACTCTTTACATTTATATAAATATATGTACTTTATACTCTTGACATTTATATAAATATATGTACTTTATACTCTTTACATTCTGGGAATAGACTCGTTACTTTTTCAAACTAAACATGTGACAGTATTAAAAATAGTCACTTCAGAGGGAAAATCAGTGGAAGAGAGAAACTGTGACTATATATTATACTTTATTTTGACTTGTAATTATTTTCTTTCTCATATTTATGACTTTTTCAAAAAATCTCATGATGACTTTTTATCTCAATTGTGACTTTTTT
The DNA here is from genome assembly GCA_020466265.1 of Siphamia tubifer. Lineage (NCBI taxonomy): Eukaryota > Metazoa > Chordata > Actinopteri > Kurtiformes > Apogonidae > Siphamia > Siphamia tubifer. The sequence goes on along the minus strand of CM035793.1, from coordinate 46,585,007 downwards.
TCCATTTTTCCTAAATTTCCTAATTTTCCTACATTTTTTAGTTTCCACAAAACTGAGTAACTGTGACCTCATTAAACACAATTTCAACACAGTAAGTCACTTTTAAAGGCTTTAATTTTGATGCTTTTCAGATGTTTCCTAGTTAAATAAGTATTATTGCATTCATGGCAAAAAAAATTTAGTTTTACTTTTTACTTTTTTGAGAAATTGTAATTTTTTACTTTTACTTAAGTAGAAGAGTTGAATCAGTACTTCTACTTTTACCAGAGTATTTTTTTCACATAAGTAGCTGTACTTCTACTTAAATACATAATATGAGTACTTTTAACACCTCTGAAAATAAATAAGTCTGCATCAGTTCTTCAGCAGTAAGAACACTGGCTAAACCAGCTCTAACTAGAACATATCGAAGCCTTATACAACAAACCACTGACATGAGACTAAATTAGACCAAACACAGTTAAACATGCATGCAAACCATGCCTCAGATCTGCATACAAGCTAAGGTTACATTTTCCAGCAGCCTTCAAACAACCAGCCTATAATTAGACACTATCATTATATTGTAGCTGTGCTTAGATCATCAAGTGACTCAACAGTGCTCAAACACTCAAATGTAGCTTTAAAATGCCTTCAGATGTTCCTGCGAACATCTCCTTAACTTTCTGCTCTGGGAAATACCTGACATTCAGTGTTAAAACATACAAGGCAAACCTTTAAACAAAGCAAATACCACAATGTAAAAACAGGTAGTGAGTGTTGATATGTTACCAGCAAAATGTGCATAAAATATGAAAAATAAAAGTATTTATTATGCAGTATGATGATAAACGTAACTGTTTTACTAATACTAGTGCAGAGCCCGTAGAAAATGTGAGATTATTTGTTACTAATGTGTTGAGGATGTGGGTGAAATGAGTTGAAAGGAGCAGAAAGAAAGACTATAATAAGTAGTCAATGTGGTGCCCTAGGCCAACACTAGGCCAACACTAGGCCAACACGAGGCCAACACTAGGCTAACACTAGGCCAACACTAGGCCAACACTAGGCCAACATGAGGCCAACACTAGGCCAACACGAGGCCAACACGAGGCCAACACGAGGCCAACACTAGGCCAACACTAGGCCAACACGAGGCCAACACTAGGCCAACACTAGACCAACACTTGGCGAAAACTAGGCGTACACTAGGGGAACATTAGGCGAACACTAGGCCGACACTAGTCAAACACTAGGCCCACACTAGTCAAACACTAGGCCCACACCCCTCTTTCCTTTTAGTGTAAATGATCATGTGTAAACATAGTGTCCTACATCTGATGGAGTACGTACTGAGTGTCCATGAATAATCACTGTCAATGTTAAGTTTAATGATTTATTTACTGTATTTTCCACAATATAAGTTGAGTTATAATGAGTTATAATGTTGAGCTGTAACACGGAACAAAACACACTCTTATTCTGATAAATCAAACTTTATCTTAACTCCTCCATGAACCTTCCAGCATCTAACAATTACATTGATTGGTTGTAGTACCGTCCTATTGCATACAGAGGACTTGAAAGACAACCTTTTAGCCCCGCCTCCCCTGACTATGAAGCACCACTAGACCCATACATGGAATGAAAGGGAATAGCGCGGCTAGGCTAACTTTGACCACAATTAAAAACAAATTAACTGTATAAACTTTTACAGCTTTTCCTAAACCTGCCACATGCACCATTAGTTAATGTGGCTACGAAACAAATATGACTCAGATAAAACACACATCACAGCCTACAGTTTATTTTTATGTATTCTTAATTCTACTTGAGTCATGTTCAGCGGTTTCACTTAACTGGATTACCAGAACTGCTCTCAATTTACCACCAAGCAGAAATTACAAGACATCCATTGTCAATAATCATTCTACCCTACAGTGTGTGTGTGTGTGTGTGTGTGTGTGTGTGTGTGTGTGTGTGTGTGTGTGTGAAGCACAACATTAAGGCTGGACACAAAAGTTCCACTTGAGCTGCATCACCTTTCCATAATCCCAGACTGAAATCCACACAACATGCATGCAGGGACAGGAAAGACGACCAGCCTTTGAATCATTTTTCCCCCATAAAAGTAAAACCTCAGGAGCTTGTTTCCGCTGACTGGCTCCTTTTATTCTGTCTTGGATGCAAGAGGTTGGAGGGATGAGTCTGACAAAAGTGCTGCTCTCATCCACTCACCAGCCAAACCAACGGCTTGTGATGCTTTCTGCATGATGTTAACAGCACTGACCAAAAATGAGGGTCTACACAGCCGCTGTGAAATTGTGACACAGTTATATTATCTATGACACGTCATTTTTTTGTGTCACTGCTCAGCAACGAGGTTAGTTACTTCTACAGCTGGGGTCTGGAATGAAGAAAACTTGGTCTAACAGTAAACTGATACTCGTGGTTAACCATTGAGGGAAAACACATCCATAAGCATTGGCTGCTTCCACATATATCACAGATTAATGTGTATCACATTAATAGATTCTGCTTTAATGGGTGGTTTACAGCCATGGTCATTTTAGTGGAATTAAAATCTATCATTTTGCTGTATCAAACTATTAAACACAAGAGGTTGATGTCATGTGACGTCGCATTAATATATAGTCAGTGCACGATTTTCAGATGGAGGGCAGTAGTGTTGCGCGGGCTACCCACTGGCCAGCGGATATCCGCGGGTGACCCGCGAGTCGGGCGGGCTGGGTCGCAGTATTAATACATATTGCAGATGCGGGTGGGGCGGGTCAGGGACGATCAATACCCGCTGAGGTGTGTGTGTGTGTGTGTGTGTGCTCGGCTCGCGCATGTACAAGCCCGTCACTTCCTGTTTTGAATGCTTTTTTATCCCAACTTTTTGTTATTTGTTATTAGTGCCAAATCTCCCTGAACACTCAGAGATAAGAGTGAAAATGTCGGACTTGATCAGGGAGAAGATTAAAACAGGCGATGCGAAGGTTGTACGGAAACGTTGTATGTGTTGGCTTTATAGAGTGATGATGTGGGTGGAGTCTATTTTATGTGCTGGAGTGCATATTGAGACGTTAGAAAGGAGGCAAAAATGATGCTTCATGACTTTTAACATTAGAAGCACAAGGTAAAGATGCTGCGAATGTACTATGTGAGTTTAGAGACAAATTTAAGCTCGCGGGTTGATAGCGGGCGGGTTGGGTTTATCGATACGTGACATCATGCGGGTTGGGTGGGGCGGGCCTAGCCACGTCTTGGGTTTGGGCGGGGCGGATTTCTGTAAAACCCCCTAACCGCGCATCACTAGAGGGCAGGAAGTGAAGTAGTTTGACTAAAATACCTGTGTTTTGTGTAGTTTACAGCTGGGTTAAATCATTCTAACCCAGAGAAGGAAAAGCACCTAAAAGTACCAAAGATTCACAAAGGTGAGAAATGGAAAAATCTCACAGAAGAACGCCGTAAAAAGTGAGGGAGTAGCAGAGTTTGCTAATGCTAATGCTAATGCCCATGTCTACAGCGACCACTTCATCAGAGGTATGTTTTGTGGATGTGCTATATATCATTAAGCTGACCGTCCCCAGATGGTATCTCACAATACCATCTGGGACCCTTCTGCAACCCATCCCTTTTCAAAGGAGGGACCTTATCTCAAATCCTTGCATGTGATTAGATGAAAAATCTGTCCGTTATATGTCCGACTAACGCGCCGCTTTAGCCACTCACATTGAAGTCAAGCCGCTTAATCAACAAAAATAGTTTTCATCAGGTATATACACATCCACAGAAGGGGCTTAAACTTAATCTTTATATGTGATGTTTATTTATAACCTTGTCAACTATGACCAACAGAAGTGAAACAGGAGATGATAAAAAAGGAGGCAGCCATCATTCCACCAGCACGAAACAAAGACATGCCCACGAACCCTCCAAATTAGTGTAAAAAAACCCCACCCGAACACATGTCCACGAGCCGTGCCATCGCCCACCCCAACGAAGTACATGCACCGCGCACCCCAGGAAGATCACGAAAAGCTGTCAAAGTTAATGGTCCCATGATCTACGCCCACCAAAGGTCTGTCAACAAACACCACAGAAGAAGAAAGTGACAAAACAAACACAATGGTATGAAAATGACCCACATGTCTGGGATGAAAATGACCCACGTCTGGGATGAAAATGACCCACATGTCTGGTTCATTTGAATGGTTTAATGTTTAATGTTCAGTCAGTGAAGACACATTTACCCACTGACACCAATAAATTATATCTAAAACATAAACTTTCTTTTACTTTTAACACATATTTCATACAATATTGGTAATTTTTTAAAATAGTTTTTAAAGGCTTGGAACGAATCAGGGCTTTTACATGTTACATGCAACTTTATTTACAAAGTTCATGGTACAAAAACACTTCTGGAACAAATTCATTTGGTAACTAGAGGTACCATTGTACTTGATTCTGAACATTTAGAAGCACTTCTTCACTTTTGTAGCTGCTTATTTGATATATATATATATATATATATATATATATATATATATATATATATATATATATATATATATATATATATATATATATATATATATATATTTACTTCAGCTGATCATTAGACCTACATTCAGATATATGTTAAACTAAATGACTCATAACTAGATGTTCACTAAATACTTCAGACTAATTATCATCTATGTCCCATCATTACAGGTTGAGACAAAGCTGACAAATAACAGTGTACTCTTAAGTCAAATGAGGTGAGGAAAAAGTAGAAACCAGTCCATGTCGTCTCCTCCCAAACCACTTCCTTCTCCAACTGCTTCCCACATTGGAAATACACACTCATTTGTCTGAAGGCATTAAGTTTTGGAGAGCAGCAGTGTGAGCTCCTGAAAAATAATATCAACATCTTCATCCTTATGAATTATACAAACAAACTGAAACTACTTTCTGCAGCCACTGCCATAATTAGTTCTTCCAATAATAAGAATAATCTACTTTCCTACTCATGCAGACTGTATGATTAAATAAAACACAGTATACGCCAATTTAATTATTCACTTCTGACCAAATCTGCATTAAAATTAGTGTTGCCCATTATTCACTAGTCTTCTAGATTTTAGCTCTTTTACAGCCTTATTTCACTTTTCCCAGCTTCACCAAAATGCTGACTTTAGAAGCTTTAGAAACCTGCCAACACCAGCAATTCCTACTTAGTTATTATTCAAACATGGATTGAGGTCAAATATGATCTTTACTAAATTCCCGTGTATTTAAACTGATACCATAAAGCCAAAAAATCTGGAGCTTGTGGAAAAATAACCATAGAAAATTTTAATTTGCCACATATTTGGGTTTTTACTCAGAACCACTGGATATTATTAACCAACTCACACCAGATGGATGGATGCTGCTCATGGCTGCTCGCATCTTCTATCTGGGAAAGCACCAGGAGCTTCTCTTTAAGGCGGGACTGTCCATCAAAATCATTGGCCCTGATTGGACAAACTAGGTGCTTGTCATTTTGAATGTCGTACTACTTCAACCAATAGCGCATTGTTCGCTATTGAGAGAAAGTAGTTCCAAACAATTACCAGGTGTGAGCTTTTGTTCCGTGATGGTTTTGTTATGGAAATAAATCACTGATTGGAAACATATTGTTTTGAGAAGAAACAGGTTTTATTTTGTTGACCCCAGGAAACCTGCCGGGACTACTTTGGCTTTGACCAAAACTGGACCAGAACTGGACTGGGGGGGTGTAAGTCAGTGTGGGTGCACCAGAGTAAAGACACTGATGACAAAAATACTGAACTGTCCTAGCCTAGGATCTAGTCTGTCCCCAGTGGCCGCAAATGGTATTTGCTACAGGGAGACAGACTAGACAGCCTCGGATCTGAAAATCCAAAATGGGTCGGACCAATCAAATCGCGAGGGGCGGGATTGGAGCCCGCCCTGCCTCATGACGACACAAATACGACACGTAATGTTGTAGTCGCAGAGACGTAGCAGCTAGCACACCAAAGAGAAGAAGAAGGCGTAGCTGCTAGCTAGCACACATTGCCGTAACACCAGTTGCTAGCTGCTAGACAACATGGCTCATCACCAGGAACAACCATTGGAGCTGGCTTTGGCAGCAACGCTAGGTGATTTAAAATTACAGTTTTCCCTGCGAGAGGAGCAGAAAACGGCACTTAAGCTGTTTTTGGAAAAAAGGGACGTTGTCGGAGTTTTGCCCACCGGGTATGGCAAAAGTTTGATTTATCAGCTGGCTCCGCTAGTGGGACGACGCATGGGTCTGCACAACCCGCTGGTGATCGTTGTGTCACCCCTTTTAGCCCTAATGGATGACCAGTTGCAAGAGGCCGAAAAACTGGGAATACGAGCAGCACAACTCGGCAAAGGCGACCCGGAGGAGATCCGAAGCAGCCGGTGCCAAATAGTGTACGGGAGTCCGGAATCCTGGCTGAACCGGGAATGGTTAGACCTGCTCCATGTTCATCGCTCTGATTGGTTGGCTCTGACTGGTTACCCATCCAATAGCGTGGCGTTGTGTAAAGAGAAAATTTGACAGACAGCGGTTATCCTGCCCACAAATTGGCCTAGACTTTCTAGACTGTCCCCTGTAGCAAATGCAGTTTGCGGCCACTGGGGACAGTCTAGATCCTAGGCTAGAACTGTCCCTTTAAGATGCAAAAAGTCAAACTGTCCAAATAAACACAGAAAACTGAGTCTTGGTTTCTATTAATACATTAGATTTATTCACAATATTAGAAAGAAATAAACACAATGCATCCACCTCAGAAAGGTTTAAGATTCAGGTTTGTTACAAGCTGTTCCATGTACGGTATGTTACTCTTTAATAACTTCTATGACATGTAAGACACCGGTCGTTTTGGAGTCTGAAGGCTTTACTCACGTCATCTTCAATTTTCTTTTTTTTTTTTCACGTGTGGTTCATCCAGACTTACTGGTACCTTCAGAGTCTCTGTGGGATAAAAGTGAACCCGATTGTCTGTGTTTCTTTAGTACCAGTACGACCGCTGGTGCCTCCTGTTTTCCTGGATCCCCAGTTTTTCCATGACTTCCTCCTCCAGCGTTTTCAAACATGGTACATATGTCTTTTCTAGGGTGTCCTCAGGACTGGTGTCTTTGGGACCATCTGTAGAGAGAGAGAAATAAGTCAGTCCCACACCAATTAAAGCACAGAGTAAGTAACCCCTATAGGGAATAACACCACCTTAAATCACAGTCAACTTGTCAAGAAGCTCCTTTGTTACCAGCAGAGATTTTCAACACCTGGCTCCATGAATAACCAAATTAATGAAAAACAGACAGACAGACAGACAGACAGACACTTTATTAATTCTTTTCAATCAAATTGCTTTTGTTACAGAAGCAGAAAAAAAAAACACTCAGCACATCATCACAGATCACACACACACACACACACATAAAAAGAGATCATTATTACCCATAAAAAGATCACCATTACCCACTTAAGAGGAAGTGATGACATTTTTATGAAGATGTGGTCATGTTATTCCATTTACATACATGGATCTGACACACAGTTAAACTTAACTATTGAGCCAAAATCTAAATTTCCAGCCTGAGAACAATAAGGTACATTTAACTGTATAAAAAGTGCTTTTTTTTTTTTTTTAAATCTTCCTCCGAACTGAAAACATTAGAGTGACATAAAGCATGCACTTAGATGTCTTATTTAGGTGTGTATTATATTGAATTTGGTTCCGTTTTCCTTCATAGTTTCTATTTTAATTCATTCCGTCACAGCTGTCTGGGGTATTTGTCAACTGTTCTCTCTATAGTGCTGTTCTACTCAGAAAAAAAACCCAACTAATGACATCAGAGGTAAAGCTTTTTCTCCCCAGGTGTGTTCTGGTTTAGAAAGTTAAGTAAATCCTTTTTCCACCATAAAAACAAAGACTCAGGTCTTATTTTTGGAGTCCATGTCTGTTCAGAATGGAAAAGTGAAGGTCAGCACATGGAATGACCTGAATACTGTAAAACCCCTCCAGCCAAAACATTCGCACCTTTCCACTGCTCTGGTACGATGCCGTCTCGTCGCACCACAACAGGTTTAGGGATGACTCGACCTGTTCTCAGAGATACTCTGACCTTTTCGCCCTCCTCTGTGAACTTCCACTCAACCTCAGTGGGCTTTCTAGAAAACAACATCAGCATATTACCATTAGATACGTCCTTTACGATGACTCAGAAGTTGTGACATGAACACATAGATTTCAGTTCACATTGCACAGTGAAAACTTTACCTGTCTGTAGGGTCAATGAGGGCAATGTCACGGAGTAGGAGTGGAGCCTCGCTGGCAATGTAGGTCCCACGGTAGTCCTCTGTTTTTCCAATGTATCTGTAATGCTACAATATAAAACAATAGTTCTGTTGTCCATCACCAGATGTACAGGTGGGAGCACAAATGGTTTTAGTCCAGCTTTGGCTTATCAGTTGTACCATTACTAAACACATTCTAGCTCCATCTGGTGGTGCCAAAAGATTACCATTATATTCTGTGCTGTGAGAAACACTAGAATACGACAGCCTCTTTCCCTTTCTCTATTTCGTGTCTTTTCCTTTCTCCTCCTGCTTGTGATCCAGAAATCAATCTCAGCATGCTGTCTGTAAAGCTGCCTTTGTCCTTAAAATACATCTTGAGGACAGAGATGCTCGTCAGTGGAGAGATGACTGAGCACACATAGGCTTATTTTTTTACAGAAATATTTTCAACACCAAAAATGTATAAGAGCCATGACAGACGGTAGGATTATACAAACCATGGCAGCAGCAAGATATTATATTCTTAAGTGTTTTTTTTTATTTTACAGATTCCATTAATTATTTGAAATAATCAAATGTGATAGAACTTAAGTCTGTCGGGGAATGTCTCTCTCCCTGAGGAGGAACCTCTCTCTACAGCAGGGGTGTCAAACTCCAGTCCTCGAGGGCCAGTGTCCTGCATGTTTTAGAGTTTTCCCTCTTCCATGTGATTCAGTTTAACCCTTTAACTCCTGAGATATTAGCAACCAGTAAAAAAGTAAAAAAAATTAAATAAAATAAAATGAGAAACAACACAAACAAAAATTAATAATAAGCTAACAAAATAATTGGTAACATGAGCAAAGTAAGACACGAATGGCAGAAAATCAAAGAAAAATAATGACATTTAAAAAAAATTAAAAATGTAGAAAAATAAACAAAATCAGCAACAAAATGAACAAAAAACTAATACATATTTACAAAATGAAAAAATAACGTGGAAAATTAAAAAAAAAAAAAAAAAAGAAAGAAAACAGGTATTACATTTTGGTCCCAGCAGTTTTAATTTCGCCTTTAATTTTTAATTTTTTAAATAAACAAAATTTGCTTTTTGACACCTTTTCCATCCACAAAACTAAAAGGAAAATGATAGAATTTTTCTGAATAATTAAACCAAATCATCCATTGAGAATGCATCAGCACTGACACTTAAAGAGTTAATAATCAGCTTCTCATCAGTTCTGCAGAACACTGACAATGATGCAATGGAAGAGGGAAACATCCAAAACATGCAGGACACCGGCCCTTGAGGACCGCAGTTTGACACCCCTGCTCTACAGGCTTTCCACAACTTCCTGTTGGGTTCTAAATAAGGAATAAAGAAATGACAATGACATATTCAACAAAGGTAAGTTTTCACTGCTGTTATTTTTGTTTGTTGGCAGGTCCCCTTCATTTGAAAGAAAACAAGTTATTTTTTTGCCAGGTAACCTCTGGGAGTGAAAAATACTGAATATGCATACTGTGTTGAGTCCCTCCAGGATAACCCAGTTTCGGTGTCTAAAAACTTGGATGACTTTTCCCTGCTTTCCTTTGTCCTTCCCCGCAAGGATTTCAACCTGAAGGAAAAAAAAACAAAACAAAAACTGTTATACTGATATTGTTCATGTGATAACATTTCATCAATAAATAAATAATAGCTACTGTCATTAGTGACGGTTCCAATGACAATTATAAGCTGCTGTCTGTGCATTTCTACACTTGTTAATATTAAACATCATCAATGTTACAAACTACTGTAATCATTTAACCCTTTCGATGGATTTTCAACAAAGGTATCTGTGATTGTTTTTTACAACAAAAAAATTAATTAAAAAAATCACAGGGCATGTAATGATTATTTTCAAAGTCTTGCTAAATAAATGTAAAAAAAAATATATATATATATATATATATATATATGTATATATAAATAATAATAAAATAACATGTTGAGGTGTGCGACATATCTGTAAGGTGCTGGTGTGAAAGTATAAATGAGGCTAAAATACAAAAAAATCTATTACAGAGTTGAAAATTGCATAAGTTAAAAAATGTAATTGTACAAAACATCATTAACACAAAAACGCAACTTAATTGCTCCCACCATCCTTATACAGATGATATGGACAGGAAAGGTTGAGCATGTGGGTAGTTTTCACAGAAATTCTGAAACTTTTGATTTGATTTATTTGGCTGAAAATGCAATACACCTGATGACAGCATTTAAAAGCAGGGATAGCACAAAAAAGCATAAATCGCTTGTTTCCAATGTGGTCCCTTACAAAAAAAAACCAAAACATTAACAAAACAAGTTAAAATGACGGTAAAAGAAATAAAACAAGCTAAAACAACACTAAATGGACACAATAAAATAATTAAACATAAATAAAATCCTGTCCTTCATGGTACCTTAGCAGGTTAATTAAAAAGATGTTCCTTGAACCATCCTGGTTCACATTCAGGATAGTTCTAACCGTTGTAGGAAGACTGTACTAAGCCTGAATACCTGTAAATAAAAATGTGGATTTTCCAAATGATTTGACTGCAGGTGTCTGTAAGGATGATGAACTAGATATTGTGTTAATGGAATGTCGAATAAAGTAAAGGTAAAGTTGAAGCCTTGTTGCTTGATTGTGTAAAATTGTAAATACATGGTTTTAGCTTCAACCGAGTAACTTATTTAGATATAACACTTGATAGTGAGACCTTTGGTTCTCACCGTGTCTCCTCTGAAAACAGTCCAGTCTTCCGGTGCTAACGGCTCCACAAACACCTTCTTCCTCATCTTCCCTGGGGGATTCTGCCTCTTGGCAGCGGGTGTCCACGGTCTGTTGGTGCCGTATCGGTAATTTTTGGGTACAACTACCTTGGCTGCCATGGACATGAGAGCCGTCAGCCTCATGGTGCTGCTTCAACCAAATTAATCAATGTTAGCTAAAAGCTTCCCTTCACAACACTGGGACCGTAGCTAAATTCAAGCTAAGCTAACCAGTTATTAGCTACTATTCGCGGTGTAACATTCGGCGCTACATTTATAACAACAGTGAATCATAAAATAGACAGTCGTTTTCGTTTTTAAATCGCGAAATACAGTAATAGTAATGCTTAAAAACACACGAAACACAAAAATACCTTTCCTACTGTCTCCTGATGCCAATGTCACATGGAAAGGCACAAGCACAGCAGTTCACACGCAGCACCACCAGCTGGTCTGGAGGTCACACATGGTTCTGCGCATGCGTGCTGAGCAATGGGCCCTGGCGGACATGTTTCATTGATGACAAAATGACCTTCACGGTATTCATCTACACATAACAAAGCTTCTCCCTGAGGTCACGATGTATTCATGGGGCACTGGAGTGGACTTTAGTAACATTTAAATAGAATTAAATGGTTCATTGTGGCTATTACCTTAAATAATAAAAAAAAATGCACATTTACTACAGTCAAAAATGTTTATTATAGAAGAGGTAAAATCACGACGTAATATCCTTAATTACTTTGTTCCAATTAAGAAAAACATATATTTGTTTACACTATATGTACATTTTAAGGCTGCTTGACCATAGTAAAAGCATCAGGTCTTAAAACCCAATGACACACATCATATGTAGTATAGTATAGTGTATATATATATATATATATACTATATACTCATATATAGTATATATAGTATAGTAGGAATAATAATAGTTTACATTACACTATCTGCACTGAATGGATTACTGACTGACATACAAATTACTTAATTGTACTGTTATTTCCTGTTTAATTTATTATGTTGTCAATATGTATTATATGATGCTATGTCTTGTTTTAGTTTCAACTCAGTTATGTGTTCGGTTCTGGGACTTTACATGTGTGTTGTACAGTATATCTTTATTCCATGCAGTATTCTGTTGGTTGTGCTGATTTGGTGATAGCAGATGGAGTTCTCAAATGTAAACAATAATCATTACATATATGACAAAATACTGCTTTTTTCTTGTAGTTAACTAAGAAATATATTTATTAGTTAGCTCATATATTTTCAAAACTAAAACACTTAAGATGTATGCATTTGCACTTTATTTTTCTTGAATTTAGTGTATTTTTAGCAATGTCTTGTCTTATTCTACTGTCTAAAACTACCCATAACCTCTCAGTTATTATATCAGGTTTGGTGCACCCTTGGAGGCAGATCCAGAAAAAGTTGTGATTACAACCCATAATGTTGCTCTGTTGTGACAATCTGGAGATATTTAAAGCACCCTTACCACAAGATGAGAAGCTCGGACTTCTGAGAAAGTATAAGTGAAGATGTGCACATTGTAGCTGTGACTATGTTTGGAAGCACATGAGTGAAGCTGCTAGAGTGCACAATTAAAAATCAATACTTCAGGCCAGAATCACAGGTTTTATTGAGCTGGAGTTTAACTCATTCATCCAGAAGTAAATTAATATTTAATGGATTAATTTAACAAACCAGGTTAACCAACTCACAACCTATATTTCACGCTTCATGCAGGATTATAAGACAATGAGGATTTAAGTTAGGGTGCAGAAAATATTCAAAGTATCATATTTAAGGAACTTGTGCTCAACCAAACCCCTGGACAAATTCAAAACTGTCAGGACACATTACATAACAGCAAAACTAGTTCAGTTTTCAGAGTCAAAGACCCCAAAGTGTCCTGCAAGGCACTCTGGGAAACAAATTGTGACAGGCACACACACACACACACACACACACACACACACACACACACACACACACACACACACACACACAGGCACACACACAAGGTGCAACTGTTATTCCAATACATTAGTAATGGAGCGAAAAATAAGAGGTGAAGATGATTAATGAGGTTTGTGAGGTTGAAAAGTAAAAGTAAGGTTAGTCTGTCTTGAGACCTAATTAGTGAGAAAGAGATTCTACATACAGTAGTACCTGCAGTTATAGAGGTAGCCTCAAGAGTGTTAAAAAAAAACAAAAAAAAACAGGAAGATAAAGTATGATGTGCTGCTGGATAAGCAAAACACAATCTAAACAGCCATTATAAAAGCTTTGAAAACAATGAAAATTAGCATGAGCTCTTGTTATTAAACAGGGTTAATACACACTTTAACTAATACTTTTACATGACTTTTGGTCAAATTTGACTACGTACTCCGAAAAATAACAATAAGAATAAAGAGTTAAAGTGTTGTGTTAAAGTTTACCCTCAGAGGTTTAACAATAAAATGGATGACAATGGTGGTTCCACATTAAATTAACTTTTATGTATATGTCCAAGTGAAGACACACATTGTTAAATCCACACTTTCCTGGAACCCACTTCACCACATGCTGCATGATAGTGAATTCACTGAATAGAACGTTAAGGTTAAGCCGATGTGAAATAAACTTTTTATTCACTTATTAAAACAATTTATTATTATTATTATTATTATTATTATTATTATTATTATTATTATTATTATTATTATTATTATTATTATTATTATTATTATTAATCACAGATTATTATGCTGTGTAAAAAAAATCCAGGACTTTTCCAAAACTTTCTCTGTCTTTTTATTTTCCAGGCCTGGAATTTGCATTTTTCAAATTCCCAAACTTTTCCAGGTTTTTTCAAAATGTATGAACCCTGATTAAACAAGTATTCAAAAAATGCCTAATCTCGCCCCTATTTCATCCCAATCTCAAATTTCTATGACAACCCATTCTTGAATTAGAGCCAGTAATGTAACTTTGACCTTTTGCAATATTGATCATTTCATTATATGTATACATGCATCAGTGTGTGTAATATTATAATATACCCAGTATTGATTAAGTTATAGTGTGATATGTCTATGTTTGACACACACACAAACACTGTTACACAAGTTAATTTTGCCACATGTCACCTTTGACCTCCAGAGATCTCAAAAACTATTGGTCGTATGTAGGGGTGTGACGAGACACTCAGCTCACGACATGAAACGATACAGGAAATTGGGTTCACTTCATTCTGCATCATTTGATACCAATCTGAAAGTTCTGTGACCCACCATTCTTGATTTATAACCCATGTGATCTTGACCTTTGACCTTTACTCAAATGGATCACTGCATCTGATGCGCCTTAGCTATATGTCTATGCCCATGTAATTTCATGGTTATATCTCAAATATTCATTGAATTATAGCATAATATGTCTGCAGACACACACTGATTACAATAACTGTTATTATATATAGATTATTGATATATTTAATCTGACCCAACAGGCGAGATTAAACATGATCTAATACATTGATATATTGTGGAATCAGCTTTATGTTTAAGTCACTTTACAGTTAAATTGCTCTAGTTGTGTAATTTACAGTAAAGAATAAAGTTTTCCTATACACATGTTTATTATTCATTTTAAACTTTTGCTTTAATTGTGGTTTATTTCATAGGCTATTACACAAATATGACCAAAACAAGTTCTTTTTTTGTAATCAACAAGTTTATTAAATGGACTGGCAACTACAATAGTAAACTAAGCAGCAGATTAAGATGAATGGCAGCTTCCAAAAGTAAAAGAAAACCAAAAACTACACTTTAAAACCAAATCTTTACTTTGGAGTTAACTTTCAGACTCGAGTTGGGGCACTGTGACCATATCAATGTTTTGACATCAGCAGGGTGGGTGTGGAAGTAAGTGGTGCATAAGCCATATCTAACACCAAAAACAAAACAAAACTAAAAACCCTCACACTTGTTAGAACTGAGCAGTCCCAGGACACAGGAAAGAACACTGAAGCAAAAGCTCTGACATACGAGGAACGATGGAACGTGTACAAGTCGTGTATTTCCAACATCTAAACCTTAGGGTTTCAATTTGCACCAAAAATACACTTGGAAAAAAAAAAACTAACAAAAACAAAACACACCACCATACATTAAACAACATGTCTTAAAACTTGTCACAGTGAACAAAATAAGACCCTTTTTGAAAGAAAAACAGAATCGTATTCCAGTTAAAGAGGGTTCGAAAAATCACAAGATTAAAACTTTTACTGGCTGTTCCCTTTTTAAAATTTGTAAAAAACAAAAAAAAAAAAAAAAAACCTTCCTGTATATAATTAGTATCTTAAAAAAACTAAATAAAATTGGTGTTCATCATATTAACTCTGATCAAACATATCTGAGCTGAGAATGAAGCATATTTGGTACAACCAGTTATTGAGTGCAAGCAAGTGTTCACAATTACAACTCCAGTATCAAGCAAAGGCAGCACTGATCTGAGCTAAATGACAAGTGGAACACAATTATTTATGTGTGTCGGGTTGATGGATTTGAACTTGTAAAGATAATTTCACCAGAAACAGTGGGAGGAGAGTTAAATGGTGTTTCATTTCTGTCAATAAGTTCAAGGAAGATTTTTAAAAGTTCAAGCAAAAACTATTAATTGAAAATAGTACATTTACAATAATGACTTTATATATTAAAAGACCCCTTTTAATAGGTTTATGTAACCAAGCCAATGCAATAAAAGCTTTTTAATTTTGACAAACATGAGAGTGCTTTGAAATCTTCCTTTTTTTCATGTGAATAACATTTATATACAGTTATGTTTTGTGTTAGTTTGGACTCAGTTATGTGTGTTGTACAGTATATCTTTATTACATGCAGTATTCTGTTGTGTGTGATGACTTTGTGATAGCAGATGGACTTCTCAAATGTAAAGAATAATCATTACATATATAACAGGATACTGCTTTTCTATTGTAGTTAACTAAGAAATATATTTAACACTAAAACACTTGAGATTTATGCATTTGCACTTTATTTTTCTTGAATTTTGTGTATTTTTTAGCAATGTCTTGTCTTATTTTAGTGTCTATATACTAAAACTACCCATAACCTCCCAGTTATTTGACTGTTAAAATAGGCCATTATTATATCTGGTTTGGTGCACCCTCAGAGGCAGTAGTAATCCACCAAAGGAAGTCCCGCCCCCACCAGCCAAGTTTGTGTCAAAACCTCAGTCAAGAAGTCAGGGAGTGCAACCGAAAAGGCTGAAGTCATAATCAAGGAAAAAGGCAACAACCAAAACTGAGAAAGATGCAAAGGCAAATATTTTACACCATGTGCACTTTTTTTTGTCATTGCAGTTTTATATTTTTCATTTGAATTTTTTTTTTTAATTGGTATTTTGAATTGATATATTTTTTGCTTGTACTTTTAAAAATATTCTTTGAATTTAACACAAATTAAACACCATAGTTACCCCCCCCCCCCCCCCCCAAAAAAAGATAATTCGTCCACCTTGTTAACAGTGTTTCAAGGCTGAGCTCTGACAACAACATTCAGGAATGTCTTTCTATTCTCAGTAATGCACACAATAACCAGCAAAAACACACTGAAACTGCTAAAGTCTCTGAACGGGTCTTCTCGAATGGGCTTTACATACTCAATATGTCCAATAATCCAAGAAGCCCCCCCCCCTCCTGTGTGGGATTCAGTGACTTTAATCACTTTAATTTGGTCACCTGCAATAAAGCACATACTACACTAAAAGCAACAAAACCTGTGTTGCATAAAAAACATACAATGAACAAGACAAGTGATTATTCAGGCAAAAAAAAAAAAACAACATTTTAAAATTAAAAGAACACTCAAAGTGCAACTTATCATGTATCCACTGACTGAATATATGATCTACGGGCTGAGAAGCTATGTGAAATGAATGGAAGTAAAAACATTTACTTCAATAATGAGCTAAAGCTTCAAGCGCGGGTGAAAATCTGTTCCTTTTTTTCTGTACAATATCAACATTTTAAAACCATGAACCGGGATTGAAATAAATGTACTTTTTTTTGTGATTTAAATGTACTCTTTTCTTCAAACTCCATCACATCTAGGTTTTTATTTGTAATATATTCAGTGTTTATTCCCTCTAAGATGAAAAAAAAAAAGTTTGACACCTAGCATTAAGTCTTTGTAATTTGTGTAATTGCACTTAGAAACAAAATATATACACACCAAAATCCCATTTATAAACGAGCCTTAAATTGCTCACTTCAATTGTTTTCAAATTAGCAAACTTTTGTTTCTGGGATATATGATATCCCAAAGTGGCAAATGATGATTTGTTTGTCTGTCAATACAAACATGGTTTTTTTTTTCCTTCTTTAAATTCTAATAATTAAAACAGCTGATGTCTGGCATCCTGAAGGACACCATTTTGATGCTTAAATTCCAGAAAAGCATCAAAATGTTCCCATTTTCTTCCGTCAGCTGCTGTTAGGCGCTGTCTGTCACAGGCTGCAGGGAGGAGAACAATGGAGACACGTTAGAACAGATAATATACAGACACTGTATACAGAAAATTAATACCAAACTAGTGCAGAGCCTGTAGAAAATGTCTGGTCAATGTGGCTCCGCCTACTAAACTACACCTAACAACAAACAAACCAAAAATGAAAAGGGTCTAAAAGTGAAGTGATGAAGATGAAGATGAAGGGTGGATGAGCCAGATGGTAATGTAGCTACAGTCATTAAGAATGGTGCAAAGTTCAGTTGAAGGTGAATCAGACGTTCTGCCTTTTAATCCACTAAATTACAGACCTTGTTTAAACTTATGCGAATGCGCCGTAGCAATAGCCTCGGTCGCAACCACAGTAAAGCCTAATTTATTCCTCTGGAACCAGAAGAAATTTGTATGTTTCTGACGTTGCTCCCAGAACTGAGCAGAGTCCTGCACGGGTTCGGGTAACCGTGGGTGAACCGCAGATTTTCACGAAACGGGTGAAAAATGTTGTGCTGTGTCGGATACGGGTTTGGTTCGGGTCGGACGTGGGTGATCGCGGGTCTAATTTGCGGTTCATAGACTAAAAGCTGTTCTTTAGTTTGGACTTGTATAGCTGCCTCCTGTCGGCTTCCTTCTTGATGCGTTTTTCAAACATGTGTGTGTGTGTGTGTGTGTGTGTGTGTGTGTGTGTGTGTGTGTGTGTGTGAGCTCACGTATAAAAATAGTTTTTGAATTTATTATTTGTCTGCTCCTGTTTAACAACATTTTTATTTGGCTCTGCCTTGGCTATGTCACTGTTCAGTATATTTGTAGCAATACATTTTGTATTTAAGTTTGACATTTTGTATTTAAGCTGACATTTTCTTCCGGGTTCGGGTCGAATATCGGGTTAATTTATAGCGGGTTGGTTCGGGTGCGGATTTGTAATTTTTTTGTCCGTCGGATACGGGTTTGAACATGACGGGTACGGGCGGTTGCGGTTTGTCAAAATCAGAACCGTGCAGGACTCTGGTTCATGCCTCCGTCTGTATTATGGATGTTGCGTTTGAACTCCTCTATTACCTACTGTGTTTCAGTGAAAGACAGACGTCCATATAGAGGCCTTATGAAAGTCCATAACAGCAGTTAGTTAGTAATGCACTAAGGCACAGCTGTAGCCAAATAAGGGGGGGGGGGGGGACTTTGTCACTCTGACCATTGCCATGCACATTGTCTAAGTTTGAAAGAGAAAATAAATGAGTTGAATATCTTTGATGTGGTTGGTCATAATGGTGTGAAACTTTGCCCCGTCATCCACCATAGTACTGGGAAGTCACCCTCCAAATGGTGGATTATTTTGTTGAGTTGTGCAGGTGTTAGGTGTTCCACAGACAAACAGGACACACTACAGACACACATTTGCACCAGTATAGATAGATGTATGACCTTATCTGCTGTTTGGTGGCCTCCTGCAGCAGAGTTCTCTTGGGCCTCTGGTTTCGACTCGCTCTGTGCAGTCGGAGCAGTCGCCACATCGTTGAGCTTGGCCTCCGCGTTAGCCTTGTCTACTTTAGAGTCGCCATCCGCCTCTGTGTCCTTCAGCCTCTTAGGAGACGCCTACAGAGCATTTCAACAAGTGTCAAAACACCTGAGCCTCTTGTATTGATCTGCAGCTCGTCAGATGCGTCTCATATCTCACCTCTGTGGAGTCGCCCGCTTTTCGTTTGGCTCCTCCCCTCTCGTTCTTCTCGTCGATGACGAGGGTCCCTTCGTCCTCGTCACTGCTGCCCTCGGCGTCTGGTTTCTCTGAACCGCCTGTGTCGCCTGCACCTTCTGTCCCGTCCTTTGTTGACTAATGCAGAGATGACAAGGAAAAGAGGAACTGGGCGTTAGAATGACAAAGACGAAATTGTCAAACCTTGATTATGAAATGATGGGTTTTGTTTGTAACATGTAGAAGCAAACAACAAAAGCAAGAGTTTGGGCTGTTAAAAAACAAACAAAAAAAAAAACCACACCAGGTAAATAGTAAAAAAAACCTGGTAATAATGTCCATACACACTACCCTTATGTACATACTGTAAATCATGATTTATTCATTTACTCCTACTCGTCTCCTCCATCCGGGTCTGGGTCGAGGGGTCAGCAGCCTCAGTAAAGTAGCCCAGACGTCCCTCACCCCAGCTACCTCAGCCAGCTCCTTCAGGGGAATCTCGAGGTGTTCCCAGGCCAGCCCAGAGATATAATCCCTCCAGCGTGTCCTGGGTCAACCTCGAGGTCTCCTCCCGGATGGACACGCCCGGAACACCTCCCCAGGGAGGCGTCCAGGAGGTATCCTCACGAGGTGCCCGAGCCACCTCAGCTGGACACGGAGGAGCAGTGGCTCTACTCAGAGTCCCTACTGGATGTACGAGATTCTCACCCTATCTCTAAGGCTGAGCCCCGCCCACCCTGCGAAGGAAACCCGTTTCGGCCGCTTGTACCCGTGACCTTATTCTTTCGGCCATTACCCAAAGCTCATGACCATAGGTGAGGGTCGGAACGTAGATCGACCGGTAAATCGAAAGCTTCGTCTTCTGGCTTAGATCCTTCACCACAACGGGCCGGTTTAACACCCGCATTACTGTCGACCTCCTGCTCCATCCTTCAGTCACTCGTGAATAAGATCCCAAGGTACTTGAACTCCTTCACCTGAGACAGGACCTTCCCCCGACCTGGAGAGGACACTCTACCCTTTTATTCATTTATATAGATTAGAATCTGTATTTTATGTAGATAGTGACAACAATATTATTTTACTATACTGCACTTTTTTCCACTGTTGTGTGTGTGTGTGTGTGTGTGAGAATGACTCTCCAGCACCAAACCAGTGGTTCAGTCTCACAGCAGTATTTCTAGCTTTAGCCTCAAATACATTATATGGGTCAAATTGATCTAATATGAAGTTTATGCATAAAATCCAAGTAAAATGTCTCCTGAACTTCTATGAGCTCTGCACTTCTGGTTGGATGTTAAGTGCATTTAATTGCTCTGCGTTTGTACATGATCATTGACAATAAAGTTGAATAAAATCTAATTTAATTAAATCTAATCTAAATGCAGATACAGCACTCCTTCAGTACCGCTGTCTGCCATAGCAATCCAATGGAAACTATCTTGATATTCATGATAGCTTCAGCTGTGAGCGACAACACTTTTGGAAGATAAAACTTAAAACTGCAAGTTAGAACCCCCCCCCCCACCACCACCACCACCATCATAAAAAGAGAAAAAAGTAATTAAAAACATTTTCCAGGTGAGATTTCTTGTCATTTACAGTCAAATGTGTGGGTGGTTTATTTAACCACAGAGTCACTTGGAAATTTCACTCCAGCATTTTCATAGATTTCCTGCCCAGTTGGCTTAACCTCCTGCGTCATGACATAATAATACAAATGTATCAACACAGTAATGATTCTGGATTCACCAAGTGTGAGCGACATGATTGTTTGTATCACGTGGATTTTTTTTTTCTCTCTCTTTTTTTTTAAACACATTTGCAACAAAAATAAAATTAATCTAATCTGTAACATCCTGAGTTAAAAGTTGTTTTCTGCTTTTGCTCAGAAGATTACTGAAATTGTTTCTTAACACAAACCAGGCAGTAGTAAAATGACATTAGTAAAAGTCCAGTGAAACAAACGGACATTTAGTCACAGCATACACCCAACCGCTATCTCAGACACACACACACACACACACACCTCATAGGCTTCATGTGTAACGGTTGGGTTGTTCTCAATTTCCCAGAGTCCCTCAGCAAAGCCTTTTCTCTTGTTTGGTTTCCCAAACTTGTCCTTGCATTCATCGTATGGGAACAGATCCTTGGCTCCCAGGAAAGCCCTGTAGAATGAAAGATTTCACTCATGTTGCACATTAATATAATCTAAATAAAATAATTGGTCCACAATTTACTTTAGTAGAAATCCCTTAAAACTATTGATAGGTAGACCAAGACTTATTTGAAGATGTAAATGAATATAACTTTAAATATTGTCATCAGAAAAGCAACGATCACCGAAAATTTACAAAGAAAGTGAAGATGAATATTAATAGATATGACAGCAATCAGATTTCTTTTTTATTAAACTCTTTCTATCTTAAAACAGTTTATGTACAACAAGTAGAGATACAGATGAATTTGACATTGCATATTGTTCAATAAAGTTATTGCAAATCATTTTGTCATCAGTTAAAATCTGAGTAAATTATTTTAATTTGATAAATGCTGTGAATCATAATATGACATTAACAGTTCACTCACGTCTCATGTGTTCCAAAGAAGAACACTTGGTATTTGTTTGAGGGCGATTTGACTGCTCCTTCAGGTAACTCATCGATCTGTGAAACAAAACAAAAAAAACCCAAAGCCGATTAAAAAAATCAAAACCAAAACATTAAGGTGGTTCTAGTTTAAAACAAAAGCACGTTATTAAAACAGATTAACAATAGCATGCATAATACTCAAATTCATCTTCTACTAAAGCCAATGAGCAGGGGCTACTAAGTAATGTTTTAAACAAAAAGCATGACAGTAAAATGGATAAGAGGTGAAAGGAAGCAGGATGATAGCCATGCTTTAGGCCTCCTGTCAGATAGAGCTGTTATTCAGGATAGGTGGGGCAAGGCCTGCTGACCAGGAAAGAGAGCAAACGACCTCGTGTTGAAACTCTTATGTTGAACATTCAAGTGTGAACAAACAGATTAATTGTGATTTATTTTACAGAGATGCAAAAAGTTAGGTGTTCATGAAGTGTTGCCTCATGGAAAACTGAAACAGGGAACACAAATACTGCAAACAGGTGTTTAATTTAGAGCACATCCCCCATTCATTTAGCTTATTTTCATGCACTTTCCTTTTTTGGTGACTATTTATGCCAACAACCCTGAAGTTCTTTCAGAGGCTTCTGCTGTTTAGAGGTTTGACTAATACATTGGCATGTCTTGTCTTCTATGCAGTTACATTATTAGGAAACACTGACAGCAACTGTGTTTATGGACGGGGGTAGACATTACGTTATGGACCGTTTTACTGATTTAGCTTCTTTAATAAGCCTGGGAGAAATAAATACTAGTACTAATAATGTAAATAACGGTTTCCATATGGAAGCATCATTATGCGTGTTGCAACAGGTGTACGCAGGTGGTTCTGTTTCTATAGCACGGATATCAAACGCAGCTACTTGAAGTTAAATGCAACAGTTAATGAGGAAAAAAACTTAAAACTTGTGTCGCTCGTAGATGAGGTACCGACATTTCTCTTTGGTGTGCGTTTTATCCTCAGATAGCCCTGCCTCAAACGGATGCTCAAGTCTTGGTCCTGGATGCGTGGTGCAACCGTTAATGGATGTTGTGTAATTCAATTGCGCCTTTTAATTCATAAAGTTAATATTAGCTTAACCTAGCAGGGCCCCCCCGGGAGGCGAATGCTAGGTGTTAAAGCTGGAAGTGAATTAAATGGAGCGTAAGGGACTACTGCCAGCTGCTAAAGATATTCTCAGTTAGTTAAAGCAAAGTGAGGTAGGTGTCTGCGGAGGGGATGATTCACCTAAAAGACATTTGATGCTACCTGGCTAACGGCTGCGGGCTAACATAGCTAGCCGGTTAACGTCAGCTAGCAAGCACCGCTGGGCTAAGCTAACACACGCTAGCTAACTACCGCTAGGCCCCGCAGGTAAAAACAAGTGATAGACAAATTCAGCCACACGGAGTGGAAATAACACACAAGTTCAGGATTCTAGTCGTTTCTTTCGAGACATGCACTTACCCTTGCAGGCCAGTGTGGATACCCCTTCATCTTAGCAAACACCAGATCTCCGGGTTTGTATTCCCTTTGCCTGTTGGACCTCGGCATTTTCCTTCAAAAACGCGGTTCGCTGGAACAGATGCGCGATAGAAAGACTGTGGATGTGTGTGGGATCCGGAGAGGTCAACACCTGCACAAACAAACACAGCAGCCGTTTGTCAAATGAACTAGGCGCGGAAAAGTACCCAATAAGATGCGTTGTGTGACTTCTTAGCGGAGTCTAGGGACGAAAACCGCAGCGAAGAGAGAATCTATAATTGGGGTTAATGCACAGCAAACGGTGTTATTTCTACAATTACAAATGGCGGTGCGTTAGTTTAATAATACCGATAATACGCGGGCTCGTCCCTCACAACTGTTTGGGTTTGAAATTGAAAGCCGCTTTCCTCTGTGCAGACGCGCCCCCGGTACCTGAGAAGACACACAGTTGAGTTGAGTTAGCGCCCCTGTTGACAGAACAACATACTGAACACACTATGAAGGACCACAAATGACAATTAGAAAGAAACTAATTCATAAATACACATAGAAATAAACGTATACATACTTTATATATATATGCTTATGTTTTTATTTCCATATTTATTCATTTCCTCAAGTATATACATGAACTGAACCATCGGAGAAAACTATTGATTTTAAATGTTTATTTAGTGATTTGAGCCTCATTTATGTTATTGATGTGAGAATGAGGGTCAGAACATCAAACACAAGCTTTTTTTCTGTGAAAACACAACCCTGTGTGTGTTTACATATGTATGGACTTGGAAGATTGTTATTGTAATTAAGTTCATAAGCTATGCTTCTTCTCACTCCTTTTCGAATATGTTTTATGTGTAGTATTTTTGTGTTTGTTTTTGGTAAAATTTGTTTCGGCTGTATTTTTATTTTGTTTACTTCTTTATTTTTTTTAAATTCATATTCGAAATAAATCTATTAACTAACTAATTAACCCTCTGTTTTTGACAAATATATATATATATATATATATATATATATATATATATCTATATCACCACAGAAAAAAGATTGTGTTGGATGCTCTAACCCTCATTCTCACATCAATAACACAAATGAGGCTCAAATCACTAAATAAACATTTAAAATCAATAGTTTTCTCCATGGTTCAGTTCAGTTCATGTGGCCTGTTGTGCTACCCATGTGTGAGGGCACAGTACAGAGATGCGCTCGGGGTTCGGTTCTCTCCAGCCGGCGTCAGGACAAACTAAGGGCATGAGACCCGTCTCTGAACGGGTCAGTTCGAACCTGGACCCACATCGGGTCTGGCTTTTGCCTCCTCCAGGCGCATTTCCTCCACAGCACTGTGCTGTGACTGGCTCAGGTGAGCTTTACACACTTCATCACTTCCCGGGGCCGTGGACCCGCTGCTCCTTCTCTCCCCCCGGACACGAAGGGAGGGACGAGACCCCTTTTACTCCTTTTACATGATGCCAACTGCTTCACGTCGCCAGGGCGGGAACTGGCCCACATACAACCAGGGATGCCAGGGATGCCAGGGGTCAGCTGCTATGTCGGCAACACCCCCCGACCCCCACTCATCCAGAAATACAGTCTAATGCAATCTTTCCCAGCCCTGGTCCTCGAGGCACACTATCCTACATGTTTTAGGTGTTTCCCAAACACACCTGATTCAAGTGATCAGCCTATCATCCAGCTCTGCAGAAGAATGATAATGACCATCAGGTGTGTTCAAAGAGGGAAACCATGCAGGATAGTGTGCCTTGAGGACCGGTGTTGGGAAACACTGGTCTAATGCACATGCGAGTCACAGGGTCTCCCAGAAACCAACACCCCTCTCATCTTTTGGGGTTGGGGTAAAAATGTTGCCATTATTTCTCAGTTATTATGGTAGCATTTTACTGGTCCATCCCACTTGATATTGAATTCTTCTATTTGTGGGCCTCCTCTACTAGAACAGTAGTGACATCCTTGACTGGTAATATTCATTCATTCATTATCTGAACCCGCTTCATCCTCACTAGGGTCGCGGGGGTCACTGGGGCCTAATCCAGCTACAATGGGCGAAGGCGGGGTACACCCTGTATGAGACGCCACTTCATCGCAGGGCTGAACATATATAGACAAACAATCACTCTCACATTCACACCTATGGACAATTTTAGATTAACCAATTAACCTATCAGTGCATGTGTTTGGATGGTGGGAGGAAACCGGAGTGCCCGGTGAAAACCCACGCGGACAGGGAGGACATGAAAACTCCACACAGAAAGGTCTGGTGTGGGATTCGAACCAGGGTCCTTCTTGCTGTGAGGCACGAGTGCTAACCACTGCACCACCGCGCTAACCACTGCACCACCGCGCTAACCACTGCACCACCGCGCTAACCACTGCACCACCGCGCTAACCACTGCACCACCGCGCTAACCACTGCACCACCGCGCTAACCACTGCACCAACGTGCCGCCCTGACTGGTAATGTTCTCACTGAAATATTGTGATTTAACAAATGTATTCTATGGACCCTTTGGTGGCCCAGTTTTGGATCATGAGTCATGTTTTTTGACAGTTTAGGGAGATAAATGTCAGGGGTTGTGTAGTGCGAAGGACCCAAATGCAGACTCCAAAGCTTCACAATAGGCTCTTTATTCTGAGCGTGGACATAACAGGGACAGAAAACATAAATGACAGCAAATCCAAAAACTCATTGAATTGTCCTGAACACAACTGGAGCAAGACCCCTATAGTCCAGGTGACTCCGAGCTCATTTTCCATTGGGGTAAGGTATGGGGGCGACCTGACAAGGAGGACAGGAACCGATAGAACTTAAATAGGGAGAAGTGATGATGACAGGTGTGCAAGGAACCAGGTGAAATAAATGAGGTGAAAGGTGACAGAGTGAGGCTATGACAATAAAGACAACAAACCAGCTCTCTGCATAAAAAAAATCTCAACCTTTCTCCTCTGTGTCCAGGAATGGCATTAATTAACAGTACTATAATATATTTCCTAATGTAATATTACTAGTGTGTGGTTACAAAAACACAGACAGCTAACACATTAGTCAGTGAAGTTTAGCACCTTACCAACATTGAAGTAATGCATCTTTAACAGTTACTTCACTTATTCATCCAAAACGCGAAGGTGAAGGAGACGTCATACCTACTAAAGTGAAAGAAAACACTTCTTTATGGTCCTGGATTGGAGCACAAAAATGATGTCATGTTGAAACAGGAAATTATTACAGATTTTACTGAAACTGTCACAGACATAATCAGAAACACATCTAAAATATCACTATAAGTTGAGTACAAAGTTTACCTCAAGTCAAAAGACATTTGTCTCTGTCACAGGGTTTACTTTGGCTGCAAATAGACTGCACATTTTAATTTGATTTAGCAACTGCTGCACAAAAGCAAATGCATTTATTTCATTATTGCTTCTAGTCTGTGGGTCCATGCAGTGTCAGAACAAACAAGTGTTAATGTCTGCACTGAAAAAAAGTCAAACATTGAATCAGCTTAAAAATTCTTCTTCAATAGGTCACACATAAAAACATCTAGTTGAGTGAATCAAATTAAATTAAAATAACCTTAACCCTATGCAATTCAATTTGTTCACTCAGCTAGATTTTTTATGTGTGACCATAAAGTTAAAATCATGAGATAAAAAGTCAATATTGAAGAAGACATTTTAAGTTGATTCAATGTTTTACTTTTTTTTTTTTTTTTTTTAGAGTGGGCTTGTTTTATTGTTGCTGTTTAAGTAAAGAAAAATAGGAGATGGATTCCTGGATTTGAATATAAACACATTTATACCCTTAGATAAATGTAAAAATATGCAAAAAAAGTATAAACATACTAAAGTAAAAGCAACAAGTAACAATATTCAGTAAAAAATATATACAAAGAGCCTCATCAGACTGATAATGATGCAATGGCCTCCAGGTGTAATGGAAGAGGGAAACATCTAAAACATGCAGGACACCGGCCCTCGAGGACCGCAGTTTGACACCCCTGCTTTAGAGGCTAGTCCAGGTTCTGCCATATGGGTAACACACTCCATCACTTTCTAAATCAAACTCATAGTCCAATGTGAATTTCATTGTTTTATTTTGGTTTAAGACTTCATGTTGTTTCAGTTAGCAGAAGCACTGTTTGTGAATATTGCAAAGATAAAGTAAACAAAAGAAACGGTCAAAAACAGTCAAAAATTGTGTCTACTGATACTGGCCTTCCTGAACTCTGTGCCAGTGACTCACCTCCTCATATAACTTTGTGGGTCATCACCCCTGTGCCCATGTGACCCAAACCTTGCACGTCATCAATATATATATATATATATATATATATATATATATATATATATATATATATTGCTGACCCCTACCTTAGTATCTTGATTTTATGAACCCACGAACAGTCACAGAGGGGTGCTACAGGTGTTTACCAACTGTTAATAAACCGAAGAAGAAGAAACTGCTGCGCAGAAACATGCGCAGTGGCTTTCTTCAATCATGAACGATGGAGGCGAATGTTTTGATGGAGCCCAGGGATAAAGTAGCTCCGTTTTATATTATTTTTTCGTATTGCATGAAGTTGTAGCCTTTGCATCAGTTGGTGTTTTATTATACGCAATATCAGCTCTGACATGATTATAATTTGACAAACACGAGGGGGACAATTTTGGAATTTTCTTTTGCCGCGGCGGCCTTGCTAACGTTAGCTAACACTGCTATCTGAAGTTGGGACAGTCATTTCATTTAAAGCGGTCGCTGCAAGGCCCTGCTCATAGTAACTTCATGACCATACAACTCCCATTGGTTACTAGCAATGTATCTGTATTATTAATAAAGACTATTCCGAAAAATTAAGCTAACGTTACGACGTGTTAAGATCTATCGAGGGAAGTGGTTCTCCATGTCCACGAGTTACTGCAGCCCAATAATCTTCATTAGTAAAAATCTCAGCAAACATGTCTCTAGTCGCCTATGGTAGCAGTGATGAGAGTGATTCAGAAGAAACTTCCAGCTCTGCCGCACCTGGGAACAGATCCGGTTCAGGTGGGCTCTTCTCTGTCCTTCCTGCTCCCAAAAAGCCCGGAGCAAACGATGGACCAAACAAGGAGACAAAAACGGAGCGTTTGGCAGGAGACAGCACATCAAATGATGACCTAAATCCACAGCCATTTAAAGGAGGCTTATTTTCTAGTCTGCCTAAGCCGAAGAAACGAACAGAGCCTGTCAAGATCACAGTCCCTCAGATACAGAGACAGGATGTAAGTATTGAGTTATTACACCTTTATATAAAGTCTGGTAACAAATACAGTGAAGTATGATCTGTGACTTTGTTGTCTGTAGTCTGACTCGGATGATGAGGAACCAGCAAAGAAGAAACTACAGTCTCAGGTAAGAAGTTCTCATGTTTTATTTATTTGTAATTGTTTTACTCACGACAGGTGCATAAATCTTTACTTTGTTTTAAATATTTAACGTGAAGCTAAAACCACTGCATGGTTGAGATGTAAAGTCTGTCAACAGCACTGAGGAGTGATCACACTGTCTTTCTAGATTAGATTAGATGAGATTAGATTCAACTTTATTGTCATTGCACATGTCACAAGTACAGAGCAACGAAATGCAGTTAGCATCCAACCAGAAGTGCATAGCAGTGAATAAATAATATAGACATTGTAAATATTCACAGTATATGTAGGAGGTGCTAAAATGAGATGATATAAATAAGTATGGATGCAGGTATGTACAAACTATAACAGGCTATGACTATGTTACAGTATGAGTAACTATAATATTATAGATTTTTGAGGAAGGTATGTACAGACTATAGACAATGTTATTGACAATGATACAATGTATTATTACAGTGATTATGATATAATTAACAGTATGTACAGTAGTGCAATGAGGTAGGTGCAAGTGATAAATCAAAGTGACAAGTGATTAGGGATGAGGGGTTGAGGTGTGAGTGTGAAGAGGGGGTGGGGTTATTGGGGGGCAGAGTTCAGCAAGGAGACGGCTGTGGGGATGAAACTGTTCCTGAACCTGGTGGTTCTTGTCCGTAGGCTTCTGTATCACCTCCCAGAGGGCAGGAGGACAAACAGTCTGTGTGCTGGGTGAAAGGAGTCTTTTGAAATGTTTGCTGCTCTCCTAAGACAGCGCTTTCTATGCCCGCGTCTTGTCTTTCAGGGTGGAGGCTCAGGATTGTCTTCCCTCCTACCACAACCCAAAAACTTGACTGTAAAGGAGACAGACAGAGCCCTAATCCCTCATGCACTCACAAAACGCCAAGACCCCAAAGGGCCCAAACCTGGGGCTCCTTCTCAGGGTCTGCTTGGTTCCAGTGCATCTCCTTCTGCAATCAAAGCTGCGGCTAAGTCAGCTGCCATGCAGCTCGCTCGACAGATAGCCACTGACGACCAGGATGAAGAGGACATAGCCCCACAGAACTACTTCTCCCTAGAGGACAGCCCCCAGCCTCTTCCTGCTGTCATCCCAAGTATAGACCCCGAACCAAGGGTCCTGGCAGAACCTCTTCCATTCAGTGCTGCTGATGAGCCAGGCCAGTCAGATGCCCCCCTAGACTTTGGCGGGAACCATGAGGGAGGTGTTGCATGGGGAGGCCAGTATCCTCAGTACCAGCAGCCGATGGCAGGACCAGAGGCTTTCCCTCAGGTAAAGCCACTCACACACACTGACTGAATGCTCTGTGCAGGGACTAAACAGTTCAGAGTCACCAAGAAAAACAAATAATGAAGAAATGACTTGTTTTTTCATTGTCTTATTTTTAGTTTTATTAATGGATCACACTCTGACATGGGTTGTCACGGACCAGAGACACAGATGTATTTTTCTTTCTCAACAGGGATACTATAATGAGCCATACTACCAAGATCCAAACTCTGGACTTGGGGAGGCCGAGGAGCCTGGACACTCTGCTGTGATAGATGATGAAGCTGTAAGAAGTTTGAATCAACTTTATATCCATTTCATGAGTTCTTATTGTGCAACAGTATACATTATAAGAAGGCTGTAATCTGTCTGTTCAAGTCTAATTTATATTTGGTTCAGTATCCAGTCTAAGTCAGTCTTGGTATTAGTTTTGCAGCCTTCAAGTGTGGAGGAGCAGCCTGTTAAACAGAGCTATTTCTTCCTATGCTGTAGTTCATGAGGTTACAGGGGAAAAGGAACCGAGGCAAAGAGGAGGTGAAGTTTCTGGAGATCAAAGGGGATGATCAGCTGAGTGGAAACCAGCAGTGGATGACCAAGAGCATGACGGAGGAGAAGCAGACCCGCCAGTCCTTCAGCAAGGTGAGCACCGACAGTCTTTGTGTTATCACAGGAGTCTTTATTTATTTATGTTTTTGTTTCTTTTCTTCAAGTGTATAGTAAGTGCTCAAATGTATCTTGTATTGAATTGTTTAGGTATAGTGCACCATGTGCTCATTTGTTACATTTATGATCTAAACATGTTTTCTCTTGTTGTTTTTTACAGTTTTTTTTTTTTTTTTATCATGTCATAATTTCGTTGTACCTGTGACAATGACAAATAAAATAATCTATCTATCTATCCAGCGGACTACAGATAAATCTAACCTTCTGGCTTTTCTAACCATGTGTAATCATGCGTTTTATAAAATCCCCTTTTTAAACAAACTAAAATAAAAGCCCAGAACAAGAATATGACAGAGTTAAAGTAGCTGGAATTTTATATATTAGGCTTGCTATATCTGTAGTGTGTGTGTGTGTGTGTGTGTGTGTGTGTGTATGTATATATATATATATATATATATATATATATATAGTGTGTGTGTGTGTGTGTGTATACACACACGCAAACATTTTGAATAAACTTTAAGATAAATATAAAATCTGAATTTATGAAATTTGACCCAAGTGACTGGTTTTGTGCTGGAGGGTCACACACACACACACACACATATATATATATATATATATATATATATATATATATATATATATATATATATATATATATATCATTACAAAGCCTATATGTAATATATATATAATATAACTTGTGTTTTTCTGCAGAAAAAAGGAGAACAACCTACAGGACAACAGAGACGCAAGCACCAAATTACATATCTCATTCACCAGGTGAGTGATTCTCCATTACATTATATTTCCAGGCTTGTCTGACATAACATTAACCATCTAATTATGTCCAGGCCATATAATACTGAATATAGGGCTGAACAATTAGGTGAACATGTTGTATTGTGGTAACTGGACAATGTTGGGATTATCAGGTCATATCTGTTTGTCTTTGGTATCAAGAATAATCCACAGGCATTAAATTTATAACCTTGAATTAGTATAAAACATACAAAAACTTGAAATCTACACCCACTTTGCTTTTGCGTGTGGTTCTGTGATTGCACCGGGTGTCATTTTTGTAATCTGTTTAATTGTGCTGCATTAGTGTAATAATAACACTGGCCACAAAAGTGTACAAATTTGGATTCACAGTTTAAATCTGTCACTGACACAAATGACTGTAAGACGATGCACGTGTAAAGGACATAGTAAATACACTGTTTAAAGTCCAACCTGTTTAAACAGACACAGAGCAGAAGAAAGCAAAACTCCTTATTAATATTCCAAAATTCTGACTCTACTTACATGTCTGTGCACATTTAGCTGGAGGATAATTGTCATACATGTCTGTACACACCAAACAATACGTCCTTGTACAACTGTTTCCTTCTGATTATTAAACTAAATGACCTCATAATGACCTGGTGTTGAGCTCGAGGTTAAAACATCAACTTTATACCTTTTTGTTTTAACAGAGTTTCTGCTTATTCACTCAGTACCTGTTTGTTGGGTGGGGTTGCACAACTTAAATTTTATTTGCACTTACTTTAAATAGTATTTGAAGTCAGGATGAGCACAGGGTGGAGATTATTTGCATTGCTGAGTTTGTTATGATGTGTGTATATTCAGGATTCCAGTTGGCCAAGATGGGGATTATTGAAAATATGTACAGTGTTTTCCACACTAAATTATACTGTCAATGAATGTTTTTTTTTTTTCATATATAAGGTGCACTGGACTGTAAGGCACATTAAGTGAAGTCAAAATCATGAGATAATGAGTCAAAATTAGGACAGCCTTAAATCATTAAATAAAAAGTCAAAATTTAAAGTCAATAAAAACAAACAGAATTAATCCATATATAAAACACTGTGGATTATAAAGGCGCTCTGTGGTTTTTGTAGAAAATGAAAGTGTTTTAAGTGCGCCTTATAGTCTGGGAAATATGGTAGTTACAAATATAGGGTTAGGGTGGATTTTTAAAGTTTGGAGCAGTGAGATACTGATACTGAAAAAGACAAATAAATGAATACGTGGACACATAAATATGGATCATCTAACATTAAACCCATAGGAAAATCAATAAATGCAGAACAAAACTGATAAACTGCACAAATGTAGGTGGTACTACTTTCCCTCAGTCAGTATTTTCAGTGAGTGTTGGTCATCGACCTCTACTAGTGACGAGGTGTTTATAAAAAAGTGATGAGCTGATGTGCAGATTAAATGACCAAACCAAGAACGCCTACACCCCCATGTCCATGTGCAACGGAAATATATACAGGTTTTATTTTAATCTTAATTCTATATTTATATAAATATTTACTAAAATACTTTTCTCTCTACATTTATTTTTTCACAGTTTTTTTTTCTTTGTACTTCCTTTTTGCTTCTGTTAACTGTGAAATGTCCCCACAGTGGGATCAATAGTCGTATCATATCTTATTTTAACCTACTAATCAGGTCAATTCCAAATGTTTCTGTATGTTTTAAAGTAAAAAAAAAGTAAAATTATATTTTTACATTTACTAACCTTTATAGAAATGTGAACAATATTATATCACAGTTTTTCATCTCCACGTGTTTTTTTTTTTTTTTTTATCTTGTATTGCACTTTAGGAGGGGGGGAGGTCATTGTAACATGAGTAGTGACAATGAAGGATATTCATTTATTATTACACACTATCTGAGGACATGAAGACTTGAGGACACTTTGTCTTTAGGGACCCTCTACTTACTACCACTGAAGTGTGATGTTGTTTAAACTTTATTAGAGTTTGGTGTCAGTGATAAAAACATGTTCTAATCACTTCATGTTAACACAGTTTGGATCAAAACCACAACATCTACATTTGTCAGTGTTCATGTGAATGGTGTGATTTTAATGTTAACTATATGTATGTACTAACAATCATCTAAAAATGAACTAAACTGATTTTTACTGGATAATCCCTTTAAGTCACTGAAATCTGCCCAGTTTTGTTCCATTCTGCACAAGCTCTGTTCTGTTCAGCAGAAACGTATCCAGGGCATAAGATGTCGAAAGTGTCAAGAATTTATTTATTAAAATTTCCTTAGAAAAAAAAACCTCAAAACAATAATTTGCATCTTTTTCATCTGATGCAGCCACATCTTTTGAAATATTTTTTTCTGTGAATATTTCATATGTTGGAAACTGTAAAATAATTAAGTGCAAAAACAGTTTTCCTCTACTCTTATTACGCTTTTACATTATATTTTTACATACATTTTTTTTCATTCTGTTTTCAGGCAAAGGAGCGTGAGCTGGAGCTGAAGAACAACTGGGCTGATAACAAGCTAACCCGCCGGCAGACCCAGGCTAAATACGGTTTCTGAGTGTCAAACCGTGGACTGTTGGCGTCAGATGTTAGACTAGACCTGTCCAGACCTCACCTCCAGACAAGGGAGAGAACGTACACACACGTTCACACAGACTTTCCCTCCATCATGTATTTGTGTTGAATCTGAAGTCATTTCTTTTGATAAGATGTTCCCCAGCACATACACTTATCCTTTCAACATTATTTACAGAGTACAAATACAGTGATTTCACCTATTTTCTAAAATAAACTGTACCAATATAACATTGTAACGGTGTTTTTAAGGTACCTTTGGTGAGTCCGGTGCAGACGATGTAAATTGATGAAAATGTCTGTTATAAATGTTTTCTTTTTGAATGTGTGTGTAATCTGTGTATCATTCGGGTTTTAAAAAAGAAAATAAAACCAAAAATAAGACGAGGAAACAAGTCATTTCTTCAGTATTTGTTTCCAAAACCAAAATGAAAACACGGATAACAATGCGATTTTTCAATTTTCCTTTTTGTGTTTAAATGAATAATGGAATAAGCGGATAATGGCCATTTCTGTGAGCGCAGCAGTGCTATCTCTATTCATTCCATGTATGGGTCTAGTGGTGCTTCATAGTCAGAGGAGGCGGGGCTAAAAGGTTGTCTTTCAAATCCTCTGTATGCAATAGGACGGTACTACAACCAATCAGTGTAATCTTTAGGATGATGTAGTTAGAGCGACTGAAAGTTAACGGAGGAGTCTGGAGAAAGTTAGGAATAACAAAACAAAATGGTGGATTATGGAGCTGAACGACTGTTGTCGCTTCTGTAAAAAGAATTTAAAGATTGTTGACGTTTTCTCACATTCTTCACTCATCTGTGATAAAAGGAAATCTACACCTGTTGTTGTTCTTCTTCTATGGTTGTTTCTCCAAATCACTGCAGCATTACTTTGTTAGCCCCGCCCTCTGACTATACTTCACCGTGATTGGTCGACCAGTTTCAGGGAAATCTAGACAAAAGTTACATTGATAAAACGTGAAACGGCCGTTATCTGTTTTTTTTCTATTACTCTTAAACACAAAAAGGAAAACTGAAAAAATGCATCAAATTTTTTTTATTTTAGTTTTGGAAACAATGAAGAAACAAGTTGAGTTTTCATTTTTTTTGTTTTATTTTGAAAAACAAATGATACATAGATTGTGTGCTTCCTGTTCATATTACAGTGGGTTTTGATGTTATGACTCCATTCTTTTCTGATAAACAAATACATAAGAACATTTGTTTCTCTGGTAAATAAATGTAGCGATGATGGAATTATTCGGCAGCTGTCATATTTTATTTATACGCTGATTTAAAAAGGCTGTCATTACTCACATTTAGGTGCAGATCATGTTAGCTTTCTTTATGAAATATTAAATTGTTAATTTAAAGTCGTTACCAGAGAATCAAATGTGTGGTTTGTGTTCACTCATTTTAAGACAGAACTTTTTTTTTTTCTTATTTTAGAGCCGTATAATTCACCCGTCAGTGATTAATGAGATGCTAATGCTCTCAACACCCCAATCCCCTTAAATCTGATTATTAAAGTTCTTGTTATAGTAATACAGTTTTCTGCTTCTGCTTTTGGCCAGATGTATTAGTTTTTAAAGTTAACTTGTAAACCAGTCTTCATTTCCCCGTCATGTAGTTCAGATCTTTATTAGTGTCAACATGTAGAGCTGATTTTTTTTCATGTTTCTAAAGAGTCGACGCACAAAGACTTTGTCTTAATGAGGAAACATGGATGTTTTCTGAGAACTTAAGTTCAAGATGAATCGAAATATAATAAGATAGTATAGCAAGTTAAAAACTAGTACAAAGAAAAGTTTAAAGTGGCTCAAGTGTCTTAAACAGAGAAAATGGAAAAACAGACATGTTATGAGTAAAGGAAAATTAAAAACTACATGTATGCATTGATAAAATATAACTAAAAACTTCCTTCAAAACTAAAAACAGACAAATAATGTTAGATGAAAATGTCAGCCAGCCAGTATTTACAGGTTTATTTTGTCAGTCAATATGCTTTTATTCTTTTCTATGATTCACTGGCAGGTGAAGCTCAGCAGCTCACTTCCTGGAGACGCTGCTGCACACACTGACATGTTTTATTTAGTTTTGCTGTAATATTTATTAAGGTACCTGTCAGGATTTTGTGACATTTTGTTTCATTTGACAGAAAAAAAAAAAAAAAAAAAAAAAAAAATATATATATATATATATATATTTATTTTTTCCCCCTCAGTGACACATGGGCGCCTGCGGTCACCTGCGGCAGAGTCCTGCACAGGTTCGGCTAACCGCGGGTGAACCGCAGATTTTCACGAAACGGGTGAAAAATGTTGTGCTGTGTTATAACCCGATACGGGTTCGGTTCGGACGTGGGTGATCGTGGGTCTAATTTGCGGTTCATAGGCTAAAAACTGTTCTTTAGTTTGGACTTGTATAGCTGCCTCCTGTCGGCTTCCTTCTTGATGCATTTTTCAAGCGCGCGTGTGTGTGTGTGTGTGTGTGTGCGCGCGCGAGCTCACGTATAAAAATAGTTTTTGAATTTATTATTTGTCTGCTCCTGTTTAACAACATTTTTATTTCTCTGCCTTGGCTATGTCACTGTTCAGTATATTCGTGGTAATACATTTTGTATTTAAGCTGACATTTTCTTCTGGGTTTGGGTCGGATATCGGGTTCATTTATAGCGGGTCGGTTCGGGTGCGGATTTGTAATTTTTTTTTCGTCGGAAAATGGGTTGGATACGGGTTTGAACATGATGGGTACGGGCGGTTGCGGTTTGTCAAAATCAGAACCGTGCAGGACTCTGACCTGCGGTCACCTGCAATTGCAGGTCATTGAAAAATATTTTTAATGATATTGAGGTTGTGGTTGTTTGAGATAAACACCAACATAACCTGGTAAATGATTGCAACTTAAATAAAAAAAAATATTAGGCACAGTTGAGAGAGTGGAAGCTCTGGAAACATCCAAACAAAAACGTGTTTTTAAAGATGATGAGCAGCTCCCAGTGTTTAAGGTTCAAATGTGTCTTTGGGTGTTACAGGTTGTCGACCCCTGGTTCAGATGCTGCGTTAGCGTTGATAACCTTTGACACTTTAATAATTACTCTGACAACTGTTTCATCCATATAGAACATGTATTACAAGTAAATACTCCGTTACATTCTCTGCTAAAACGTCTCTGGAATCATTTATTCTTTCTTCGTGTCGTCACTTGGTGGCGCTGTCGTGTCTTGACTCGTCTCAGCAGCTTCTGTTGAGGTGTAACTCTCACCAAGTTGAAAGATAGAGCGTTTTTGAGCCTTAAATACTTTGACGGTAACGGCCTGTGCGTCAGCGTCTTCCTCCTGGGCAGGTGTTGACATGAGGGCATTGTTCTGTTGCCTCCTCTGTTCCTTCAGTTGCCGTTGGTAACTGGCAGAGCGGTCTTCATACGGCAGCAGAGTTATGGGGACACGAACAGTGTCTATTCCATTAACCTGGAATTAAACCACAGAGTTCAGACTACTGCTTCTTATACAGAAACCTGCCGCACACTGTTTAACTCCTCACTGTTATGTGTGACATAACATGAGCGACTGTAGTAACTGCTTCATTGTTTGCACTAACCTGCACAGTACAACTCTTCATATTGTCTCATTAATAACATTATTCAATTAGGAAACTGTTGAACTTGTATGGAACTGTTTAAGTTGCACAGATACGCTACTACTGATTATTGTACTGTTCCTTATCATCATTCACACTTTACATTGTTTATAGTTAAATACCTATATTCTCTAATCAATCCCACTGTGTGTGTTTTTCAAACTGAATGGTATAGGAAGCCCCCAAAGCTCCTCTGGGGTAACATCTGACTGAACTAAAGTAGGTAACTGGGTAACGACATGTTACTGTGGTTAAAGATGTTCATGATACGCAGGAGGTTGTTGGTGGAAACTAATATTGGATCAATTACTTTCTTTGATCAGGCTTGAAACTGAACTCAGTGAATCAATGGAAATTAAATCTGTTGAACTGAGGGAAGAGAAGTGACTTTAGCGACAGGCTGGATAAATAAACTAAGTTGTAAACAAATTGTTTACAAAGGCAAATTGTGACAAAGTGATTAGTTTTGTGCCCAGTGCTTAGATCTATCTAATGAATCAATCAGAATTTAAATCTGTCCAGATATAAGGGAGCAGAAGTGATTTGAGTGAATTGTGGACGACGACGGACGAAGCGCAATAGCCCATCCCCGGATGAGACAATTATAATAATAATGATGATGAGCTACTAAAATTACCAAAATAATCAATAAAATGAACAAAAATGACCACAATAATCAATAAAATGAGCAAAATAATCAATAAAATGACAAAAAATGAGCAAAATAATCAATAAAATGAACAAAATAAGCAAAATAATCAATAAAATGACCAATAATCAAAATGACCAAAAATTACCAACATTATCAATAAAATAAAAAGTAAAATATCACATTTTGAGCCCAGATTTATCTTGGAAACTTGATCCAACCATCATTTAAGACGTGAGTTTTCTTTATCACTAACACACGTGGGAACATTTCATCAGTTTTATTCTGGAAACATTTGACTTGTCGTCCTGGTTTATGGAGCTACTTTGTGAAGCTTCTTGTCTCACTTTGTCATTTCCTAAACTTAGTATTAAACAAGAACAAATAAAAATAATATGATTAAGTTGAATTTTTGAAAACATGATTTAAAACACTAAAAATGTAAATCTAATAAATACTTGTGCTCTAAAAGCACATTAATAATAATAATAATAATAATAATAATGAATAGAAGTTCCTCATTAGAAAACATTAGGTTTACATGAGTGACATTTTCAGAAAATACTTCTTTCCTCATATCATATCAGTTGATATAATAGAGCAGCAGGAAATAATTGGAAATCTCCAACAACACATTTAAATTTGTAATAAAAATAAAAAATGGTGGATCTTACCGTGATTTCACACCAGTATTCTCCCAACTCAGTTATTGGCTCTTGTGACAGTTTCAAGGCATGAGGCGGCACAACTAAAGTAAACTACCAAACAGTTTTAGTTACTTCAGTGTTCATTTTTAATAATAACAGGATTCAGAAATGACAAAATAAAGCCTTACCTGCTTCAGAAACTGTCTGCAGACAACCTCCTTATTGAGTTGGAATTCATCCGGAGGCATTTTATTTATGTTCAACTTAGTGCGTTTCAGAATCTCCACTGTCTGTAAAACAACAACAACCCTTTGTTAAAAACCAAGACCTGTTCATGTTGTCCTTTCAAAATTACATTCTTCCATCTATTTAAAAAAAAAAAAATCATTAAAGAGATTATCCAGTAAAATTCATTTTAGTTCATTTTTAGATGATTGTTAGTACATACATATAGTTAACATTAAAATCACACCATTCACATGAACACTGACAAATGTAGTTTTTATAATTTAGTCGTTTTGATCCAAACTGTGTTAACATGAAGTGATTAGAACATGTTTTTATCACTGACACCAAACTCTAATAAAGTTTAAACAACATCACACTTCAGTGGTAGTAAGTAGAGGGTCCCTAAAGACAAAGTGTCCTCAGGTCTTCATGTCCTCAGATAGTGTGTCCACAGTTACTGATCTACACACATGGACCTGTGGATCTACTTACGACCACTGAAGTGTGATGTTGTTCTAAACTTTAGAAGAGTTAGTCTAAGTTCATCTTTTTAAATTTCATACAAGCAGAGGTCAATTTTGTATTAGATTCAGAGGTGCCAAATTATGGAATCAGGTCTCACACACATAGCTAGAAACTGCACTTCACTAAAATGTTTTAAGAGACTCCTGACAGAGTATTTTCTTGAGATGTATTAACTAGTTTATTCCATAACTGTAGATATTTTATTTTTTTTCTTTAAATTACTTCTGTTGATCTAATTTAATCCCATATGTGCATTTATTTTTACTGATCTTTTGTTTAGTTTTCTATTTTGTGTTTAATTATGTAGGCCTATGTATTTTATTTTATGTACTTTTGTATGCCTTGGTTTACATTCTACTTGGTGGAGGCTCCTTATAAGTCTATTAGGCTTTCTGCCTCTTCCAGCACAGCACATTAAATTGTATTTGTCTTTTGCTGTATATTTTATATTGTGTGAAATAAACTAAAACTAAAACTAAGTCAGAGTTTCATGTCAGTAAAAGTCATGTCCTAATCACTTCCATGTTAACACCGTTTGGATCAAAACTGCAAATTCTACATTTGTCAGTGTTCATCCGAATGGTGTGATTTTAATGTTAACTATATGTATGTACTAACAATCATCTAAAAAATTAACTAAACTGATTTGTACTCCAGATAATCCCCTTAAGACACATTTTCATCATCCATATCCTCTCAGCACAGGTATGGGAGGGAACACAGGAACTCAATTATGAGTGTCATAGCTATTTTATTCTATTATATTTTATCAAATTAAAGGAGGACAGGCTTTCATGTACAACTATTTTTTATTTTATTTAGTCATTCATGGGTATTCATCTGTTTAGGTTTTATTGGTTTTCCTGAATAATTTATAGACGTTTATGTTTTGAAGACAGATATTTCATAGCACATCTACTTGAACTGCAAACAAAAAACAAACTCCAACACTTACCATTTGACCACTGCGTGTTTGGAGTGGTCCCTCGATCTCCCCCCTACGTATCAGCTGTAAGTAACATATAATGGTACAATCAATACAAAAACATTCTATAAAAACATTGCTTCAAATGAGTATCAAGTTACGTTCCACACTTACCTCCTCAGCAAACATCTCTTTGTTCTCTGGTGACGCATACACAGCCAGGCCTTCGGGCAGCAGCTTATTTCGACCAAGAGATTTTCTCACAAACACGGTATCTCCTCGTTCACCGAGCTCTGCCAGAGCAGACCAGACAAAACATCACTCAAAAGGTTTAAAAACTAAATAGTTACCATTAGATCATTCAATTCTAGATGAAACTGACACGAGGTTATGTCCAGACGTCTTGTGTTGGGCATGAACATACTCACTGGGGATCGTTTGTGTGAGGATGAGCTCCAACTTCTCTTTGGGGTTATTCTTGGTGTCTTCAACCATTTTGTAGATTCTGTGTCTTCGAGGGTGCAGCCTAGGTGGACTCCCTACTTTAGACAATGGGACCTGCCACCAGCGCTCCACTATGACTGTATTCTGTGGAAATGTTAAGTCAAACATTGCATTTTTTTTTTTTTTAGGAAACATGAAATTGAAATAAATACATAAGTTTTAAAATATTGGAATTATTTGAGTAAAGGTCAAGGGTCAAGGTTGCATTTAGCACAAGCATGGGCAAACTATTCTACAAAGGGCCGGTGTGGCTGCAGGTGTTTGTTCCAACCAAGTGAACACAGTTTGACCAATCAACTCTTTAAAGACCAAGATCAGTTAATTAAATCAAGTCTGGTGTGCTGCTGCTTGGTTGGAACAAACACCTGCAGCCACACACTGGCCCTTCGAGAATGGTTTGCCCAAGCCTGATTTAGCAGAACGGTCAAAATCACATTATCTGTTATAACTCAATAATGGAGGGTCACAGAACTTTCAGATTGGTACCCAACGATGCAGAATGATAATTTATACAATCCTCATACTTGATGTTATTTCCTACGACCAATAGTTTTTGAGATCTCTGGAGGTCAAAGGTGACATGTGGCAAAATTAACTTGTGTAACACTGTGTGTGTGAAGCATAGACATAACACTATAATTTAGTCAATACTGGATATATTCTATTACATGCACTGATACAAATAAAGTTATGAATATTGCAAAATTTAGCAGAAAGATCAAAATCACATTATTGGCTTGAATTCAAGAACAGTTTGTCATAGAAACTTGGGGCGAGAATATAAAATAGGGGTGAAACTAGGCATTCTCTTAATACTTGTTTAGAAAATGTGTTTGAGCAGAAAAGATCAAAAACAGCAACAGCTGGACTGCAAAATTGCTTTTTGTTGTATTAATGTATACATTTCTTAAACACAATACACAGCCTAAAACAAATCTCTAAATCTCACGCAGGCTGGTTCACAATTACTCAACAAAGCCTTAAAATATAATTGGTTGTAAAAATTAAGTGTTGATGTGAACAATGAAGCTGCCATTATTCATATCCCATCAGTGCTTTCATTCACTCATTATGTACTTTAACATCAGCCATGAGTCAAAAATAACATGAAAAGTGCAAATAAAGCCGAGTATACAGTACGACTTTAGAAACTGCAATTGCAAAAATCGCATTATTTTCCACTAAATCATGCAGCTAAAAAAATCACAGCCTTTAAAGTCATACGAAATTATGATTTGACATTTACTTTGAACACCATAGATATTATACGATCTCTGTTCGTATGTCCAAACAGAATCCGCAAACAACAGAATCAACAACAGAATCAGATCCTGACTCTGAAAAAGTAGTGACATTAATATTAAAACACGAACGCATCTGGTTCCTTCTAATCATGAGCTCTAATGGTCACGTGTCCTGGTTTTAAACTGTGGTCGCTAGTTATCTTGATAACTAACAAACAAACTCTGGCAAAAGCAAAACCTTCTAGGTGTATGTAACTACTACAAAATGTTTAGTTATAAGTTTAGTTTTAACATTTACTAACCTGAGTTTGAGTCAGAGACAGAGACCGGGCAGTGGGTTGACAGAGCAGGTCCTGAAGGACACGGCGGCCTGAGCTCCACATGGTCAAAACACACAGTCTTTTACACTTTACTTCAAACAAATACAGCAATAAATACTTAGAAACACGTGAGCAATCTTAACACAATAATTCCTGTATCATTTCATCAATGTATATCTTAAAGTTTCTGTTACTTCCACATGAACACCTTTCCAAACTTGGCTAACGGGATGCTAACAGCTACAGTTAAACACCTGGGTTATTGCGACCAGTAATGTAAAAGGACCGCGGTGTCAGAAATAGGGTGGCTACGATAATGCCTAAAGAAAAAGCTTCGTAGCCTTGTATTAGAATAATTATATAAACTTTCCGCGTGGCAGATTTACTATTCTAATGTTATACACGCCGTTTGTATACTATTAATCATCGAATAAAACTCTAAAATAAATAAATGAATAAATAAATAAAATAAATAAATGTACGCTGCACACCGATTTATTGTTGGATCTGTTTTAATCTCTTTAATTAATTTATTATGTTTATTCTTGTACTTTTTTTTTTTTTTTTTTTTTTTACATCTTCTTATTTTTTGTTCATGTTTATTATGTCTTGGAATGTCTGATGTTTTGTATATTCTTGTTATTATATTATATTTTTTCCAGGTCCTATTGATGATTTTAAAAAATGCTTGAATTAAAAAAATGATAAAGGTACCATTAAAAAACAACAATTAGAAAACAATCCTCATCCATTTTATGGTTACCTGATTTATATTTTATGTAAAACAAATTATTTACTGAAGGGAAGGGGATTACTTGGCTTTGAAAATGCTAATCATGTTCGTACATATTTATCACTTTTTTTTTTAGAACAATTACTTTCATGAATCTCAACTACTACTACTTAATATAACTCCTTCTTTAGGTTTAGAAAAATATACTATTTTTAAACAGTCAAAAAGAAGAAATAAATGTTAGAAACATAAATTAACGTGTCACCTATTTCTTTTTTTGTCTATTTTAAGTGTCTCATCTATTTGTTTTTATAACAATTTTTACACACTGAACAGCATGAATGATACTTTTTGGGATAAAATACTTTTGACAAATTTACAATAAACTTCAAGTAGTTTTAGACACATTAAATACATAATCTCATCCATTTTCTCAATATTGTTGGGCATTAATCTACTTCTGTGTGGCTAAAATTATCCCAAAACATAAGGTGGCATTTTAAATGTGCAGAAATGTTTCAACATGATCAGAAATTCTACTGAAACACACAGAATCAGATAAATCAAGGGGTTTATCGGACAGAGAACAGAAGTGTACACCATGTCTATACATATACTGACTAATCAACTGATTCAGTCAAAGCATAAAGTGATGCATTACCGTCAGAATACAGGAAATCAAAGGTTTGCAATTTCCTGTGTGAGGAACCTCAAACACCAACTTAATGTGTTCAGTCCAAACATTTTCCCTCCATATTAATCAATATATATCCCTAAAATTAAATTGTTTATTATATGTTCCAGATGTTTAGTCATTATGTAAATT
This sequence comes from Siphamia tubifer, assembly GCA_020466265.1. Taxonomy (NCBI): domain Eukaryota; kingdom Metazoa; phylum Chordata; class Actinopteri; order Kurtiformes; family Apogonidae; genus Siphamia; species Siphamia tubifer. Next base: position 46,540,638 of record CM035793.1, on the reverse strand, counting down.
ATCTAAATATACTATCTGTGCAGTAATTTGATTGCAAGTATATAAAATTATTATCATTTTTATCAATCATTCTGCTTCATACATTCCTTCTGTAATTAATAACTAAACACCTTTTACATTTCACCCTTGTTTCCATGAAGCTCAATCATCCACAAATAAATAAGTGTCTTTGTAGAAGATACTTGTTATTTATTTTTGGGCCTGTTTGAACTTGTATCATGGTATTTTATAAAAACATAAAACACACACACACACACACACTTGTTTCCATGTCTTATGAGGACCAACTTTGTAATCAAGTATCCAGTGGATAGTGAGTGTAAAGACATCTCTTTTTTTAAATAAAATTAAACAATAACGAAAATTTGAAAATTAAATTAAATTAAAAAATACAAATGAATGAATAAAAAAAATAATAATTTCAACAATAAAATAAATAAATTGTAAAATATGTAAAATAATAAATAAATAAAAAAAGTAAACTAATCTTCAAACCTTTGAAAAATACATGTTTGCCTTTGCACCTGTTTCCCTCATGCTTTATGAGGACTACTGGAAAAACAAGGAATACAAGGACATCCACACACTATAATACACTATTTTATCATGTTTATTATTATGAAAAGCCATTTCCAAAAGGATATATTTCTCTATCTACAAGTTTTGCACTTCAGAAAAATATTTTTCTGTTGAAGACACAAATAATATGATTAAATGTATTCACTGTACTAGAAATGCTTCAGTGGTAGCTGCTTGTGAATGGTCTTATATCATTGGCCAACCTAACACACAGTACGAAGCTGACAACTGAACTAAAACATGTTACAAAAATGTTGCTTAAGTCTGAAGTGAAGAAAGTCAGGAAAATGTTAATTTTAGCGTAAATAACCACAACGGGAAAAATAAATCCTACCTGTCAGAATCTGTGTGATTCAAATGTTGGGTTAATGTTCACGTCTGTAAAAGTCAAACAGACCTTTCTCACAATAACCGGAAATACGTAACGGTAGCGTATCCGAACTTCCTGTAAAACGTCAAAACAGTAGAAAGCCGGTAAGATCGAAAGTCTTCTCAAGTTCTTCAAGGGATTTGACACTTATTACATTTGCGGGTATCAGAAGAATCATGGAAGAAAACTCAGTCACAAAATAAACTTGATAAACGCTACAAATTTTTCCATGAGGAATTTGTCCATAAATATCAAAAGGTAAGGAGAGAGCAGTGAGCTAACTGCTAACTGCTAACTGCTAACTGCTAACTGCTAACTGCTAACTGCTAACTGCTACTGAACTGATAACTAGGACCACAAATCATTAGTATGTCCACCTATACCTAGGACTAGGGTTAAGTATGGACAGTAGTGTTGCACCAATGGTGGTGGAATTATCTGCTGCAGGCGCTTCTGCAGGATAGGGTGAACCCAAAAGCAACAGTGTCTGGCCCTCGGACATATCTGGGACGTCCAGAGCAGGTACAGAACAGCAACTGATCTGAGCCATAGTTGAGGACAGACTGAACTGGAGGGACAAATGTTGTTTATCTATGTTTCTATGTTTATCCAGCATCTAGACATGGGTGTTTACACGGAACGTCACAGGCGTACACACGTAAATTCACGTTCGGTGGCCGTAGCATCACACCGTTACTGTTGTTTACTGCTGACACTGATGTACTGCTGTGTAAAGGCTAAAGGTCTCAACTACAGTTTAAGCTGGAAATGAGTTATTTGTGTTGATCGGCCATGTCCAGTTTCCACACTCGGACACTCATAATAGGGATGTTCCTGTGCCGTCCCGCAGTTACCATACTCTACCTAAGTTTAAAAAAATTGCCGGTGCAGAAGTAGGGTTACACTAGGATTGCATATTTCTGGTACGAAATACAGCAGTTGTGAGAAAGGTCTATAAGGATGAAATTACACATCGCCAGCCACATGCTCCTGATAATTACTTGTCGCACCGTAGAAACTACTGCGTGTCGGCAGCAGGCTGCTTCTGCCCGCTATGAATCCACAGCAGAGTATTATAACAAAACAACAGCCACAGACGAACGACAGACCAGCAACAAGCCACAGCAGGGTGGTGATGATGAAGGCGAACTGGTAGGTGACCCTGTCACAGTACGCAGGTGACTCAGGTGAGTCGTAGTTGGGAGGATAAACACTGTAAACAAAGCAAGACCCTGCAGAGACACAGTAGAAGAGGTGATGGTCAGGTTAAAATATGTTACTGTTCCTGGATCAGTCATTCTTTTTTGTGAGTAACCCTGGCTGAGATTATTGTAATCACCTTGTGTGTGTGTGTGTGTGTGTGTGTGTGTGTCCGTCCGCAGACATATATCATATTAAGCATGGCTGCCATATTGCACCAAATAGCCCCTCTGGCCACCACCACATATTTATAGACCTTCACACACACCAGTGTGTGAGTGACACAAGAGGCTAAGAGGGTGAAGTGTTTTATGTCAGTGTGTGTAATATTATGATAATATATCCAGTATTGATTAAGTTATAGTGTGATATGTCTATGTTTAACACACCAAACAGTGTTACACAAGTTAATTTTGCCACATGTCACCTTTGACCTCCAGAGATCTCAAAAACTATTGGTCATAGGTGATAACACCAGTTATGAGAATTCATTCCGCATCGTTTTGGTACCAATCTGAACGTTCTGTGACCCTCTGTGACCTTGAGTTATAACCCATAATGTGGTTTTAAACTTTTAGTTAATTGTGACTTTGACCTTTGACCTTTACTCAAATGGATCATTGCATCTGATGCACATTAGTTACATGTATATGTCCATGGAATTTCATGGTGATATCTACAGTATTCATTGAGTTATAGAATGATATGTCTCTGTGGACACACACACACACACACAACACACACACACACACACACACACACACACACACACACACACACACACAACACACACACACAAAGTGATTAATGTGTGTGTGTGTGTGTGTGATTGTAAAGCCCTCTGAGACAACTTTGTTGTGATTTAGGGCTTTATAAATAAAATTGAATTGAATTGAATTACAATAATCTCTTCCAAGCAATGTTGGAAGTGATTAATAAAACTAGGGTGACTATATGTCCGGGTTTTGTCCGGACAGACGGTTCTAAAAATAGACTGTCCAGACGTCTGTCACACATTCTCACTTTTTACATTTTGTCTTTAGGTCTTTATGATGAAATGTAAAAAGTGTGAACATGTGACAGACGTCCAGACAGTCCGGTTTTAGAGCCATACGGTCACCCTAATGAAACAGAGTAAAAAGCATAAAGGTAGGTTAAAACTTGGACAGTGTAATTGTGGTTACAATTGTGGTTACAATTGTGGTAATCCTATTACACATTGGTGAATGTAGGTCAAAGGTCAAGGTCATCAAAAATATGTTTTAGCAAACTGAAGAGACAGGGAAAGTCAAGTAAAACATTCACAAGGGGGGGGGTTGTTGTGCCTCACACCACTTATTTATTCATGATATGAACCTAATTGTTTTTTGAAACGCTGTCTCACCTGTGATTAAAATGGAGACGGTGACGATGGTCAGGAAGGTGGAGAGGCAGATGTTATTGAAGAAGGTGAGGTCACTTTTCCAGGTGCTCTTGGTATAAGCCAAAGACAAAGTGATGAGGCTGAAGACCCCCAGTAAAATCAGATAGATTGGGATTCCAACATGAGCACGGCATTGGACTGGGCCCAGATGAGTGGCCCCTGTGACCCCAAAAAAACACATAAAAGGCATGGTTATCAAAGACAAACTGCTGATTAATGGAAACACTTTGGGGAAAATGTAATGTACTGTATTTTCTGGATCATAAGCTGCTACTTTTTTTCACGTTTTGAACCATGAGGTTTTTACAAAGGTGCAGCTACTGTGTGGATTTTTTCTTCCACCACTAGGGGCGCTCTACCTGGAATTAGAATGAAAACTACTAAGAACAATCAGTGCAAAGAAGAATATGCTACTTTTTGTTTAGCAGATAGAACACGGACGACAAACTGTTAATTATTTTCAAATCCTTAGCCCTACATCATCAGACAAAACACTTCTGAGGTTGTTCAACTGTGACACAGAAAAAGACGACACATGACGAACCACATATGATTTTATCATTCTATTTCCCATTGAATATCATTCATTAATTTGACGATCTCAGGCCCCATGAGCCTCCCAGACGTGGGCGGAGACTTCAACTCCCCATGTTACCATAAAATGTTAAAATGGTATCTGGTTTGTCATGTGACCTGAATCACACACATGTTGTAGCTCATAATAAATAATAATTATTGATGTGTTTCAACTGCTTCTGTTAACCAACGGCTGATTCATCTGTGAGTAAAACTGTTAATAATTTGGACTACACGCCTGGAGAACATGTGACGTCACATCCTCCACTCACTGTAGTCTCTTACGAAGCCCACATAAACGTTTACTTCCCATCATAAACAGGTGGTCTGTCTATGACACATCAAATATTTATTATTAACTGCTATCATATGTGAATTTCAGAGCAGTTGTTAAACTGAATCAGAATTTATATTAAGTAGAAGGGCGTGACTTAGCCTCTCCATATAAAGCACTTTGAGTGGCCAAAAAAAGCACTATATAAATCCAATCCATTATTATTATCAGTGCCCTCTTGCGGTTCTCAGTGTGTCATAATGTGTTAATAATTTCATATATAAGTCACACCTTCGGTCAAACTATTAAAAAAAACCTGTCACTTATAGTCCGAAAAATAGGGTATATAATATAAAAATATAAAAAATACAGTCAAAAATATCAATATGTTAAACTCAAGGCAAACTCACCCAAACCAATGGCTGCAATCATAAGCATCCAGTACACAATGTTGACCACAACTGAAGAAAGAACAGAGGAGAGCGTGTGAAGGGTGAGTGAAATAGTTCAAACAGATGAAATAAAGCAGAAATGGACTTGAATATGACGTAGAAATCAAACCAATTGTTGAAATCAGGACTGCACTTTGAGGCCTCAGAGACACGTATGACGGTGGGTCCACGTCTAAAGAAAATAAAAGTCAGTTCATGGTCATAGAACACGAGCATAAAAAGAAGCTGCAGTCGTGCAGATGAACTGTACCTGACATTTTATACAAGTTTTTCTTCTGCTTCTCGCTCGTCTAGAAAGAACTCAGATGACGATCCTCATTAGCAGAGTGTCCGCTTTAACATTTCTCACCTTTAGTTCAGGATGTTAAGACATTTTGTTTCAGCAACAGTTTCGCAAAAAAGGACTCTGAGTAACTAAGAGGAAATATGTCACTGTTATCTGATCCTAATCATCTGTATGTCAAGTCAGCTCTGAACCACAAAATAATATGTGATCTTTTTTTTTTCTTTCACGTTTATAAAATTGTGCAATGGGTATTTAGTGGTCAAAACCTAGTTCAATGTATTGTGACAACTCTTAAAAAAAACAATGTTCTAGCACTTTTACTGATATTCAGTTTAGATATACAAACAGGAAAACTATATTATCACAATCTCATCTGTGCAGTGGAAAATGCAGATCTGTATCTTAAATGTTAATGAGTTTAACAGGCTCACAGTTGTTTGTCCAAACTGGTTTCAAAGTGAATGGATAAAGTCATCCACTGCTTCTATGTATTTATCTTCCACGACTGTGACTTAAGAAAGTTTGGAGTTATAAAAAGTGTGTGTTGAGCAGCTATCTCTGTTAACCTGACTGTCCCAGATGGTATCTCACAATACCATCTGGGACCCTTCTGCAACAGATCTGTTTTCAAAGGAGGGGCCTTATCTAAAATCCTTGCATCCTGTTTGTTATCTTGACTGATGCGCAGCTTCATCCACTCAGGTTGAAGTCAAGCAGCTTAATTAGCTAAAATAGTTTTCATCAGGTATAAACACATTAACAGAAGGGGTTTAAACTGAACATTTATACATGACGTGAACCTCATCTACTACGATGCCCACCGAGTTCTTCTAGTAAACGTTGTAGGAAAGCATGGAAAACATTTATCCTTCAGCCATAATTCGGGGCGGGACACTACCTTCTAACATCTGCTGCAGATGTGCTTGTCTTTTCTTCCTCCAGTTCCACTTTACTATCACCCTCTTTAACTGGGTCCTCTACCAACACAACCAGGGGGGTACCACAGTAACCATGGGCTTCTGCACTGGTACTATTTCTGTACCCACCAGTGGAACCATCTGATGGATCAAACTGTTGACAAACCCAGAAGAAGAATGAAAACATCATTTATTTACAAACTCTCCTACAGTCGTCCTCTGTTCATCTGTTAATGAACGAACATGTGGTAGAGTCGACAAAACAGTAGAAATAGTCCAGTCCATATGGACCCTGGGATACCGAACACACGCTGCCATTGTTGTGTATGTGAACAAACTACACTGCTGTCACTTCTGCTTCATGTCACACCAGACACAACGCTGCTGGGTAGTCCCACCCTACGACACTGATTGGCTCCTTCATTTTGAAGTAAATGTGATCCTTACTATTTTTGTTTGTTCTGTAATCTATTTCTGTTTATCTTTTTCTATATATGTGTATGTTTGTGTATATATACGTGTATATTTATGCGTATGCATGAGTGAGAATGGAAGAAAAACGAATGAAAAGTAAAACTAGGATAAAGGAAGTAAAAGTAAGAAGAGGGGGAGAGAGAAAAGGAAAGGAGAAAGTAGAGAAGGTGGGAGGGAGAGAGAGAGAAAGGGAGGGGGGGAGAAAAGGGAAAAAAAAAGGGACTTTTATTTGGACAGTTGTTTTTGTATTTGACTCTTGCATTGTGGGTATTTGATCTTTGTTGTTGTTGTTTTGTTTGTTTTTTTCCTGCAGTAAGGTATTGGTAATGGTGGTTAAATAAGCTTCGGCTTCAGTCCTAAACCTTTTCGGTCAAGCAGTATATTCATTATGTGTGAAAATGTGTCTACCTGCCTTGTGCTTGTTTTTTTTTTTTTTGTATTTTGACCGAGATAAAATAATTTAAAAAAAAAATAAAAAATAAATCCTCATGGTCCCCAGATGGTTGTGTGAGCGTAAACGCAGGCAGATGACATGAGTCAGGTTATTTCTCTGTTACACTGGAAAAAAAGATCAAGTAATATTTTCAAGTAACATAACTAATGTAATATATTGTTATATATATATAACATATTTACTTAAAAGAAGTCATTCTATGCTTATTTATTAATATTGTTGTTCTTCATTCTTAGTGAATTCATTGTGTGTTGGTTCTATTTATAAAAACGTTCAGATTGTTTTGTTTCCAGTTGTTTTTTCACGGTAGAAAAATGACTGGAGGTGGAACAACACAGTTTACTTCTACTTCCTCATACATGTCCATGACGCGCTGATGAGGCATCTGTGATTGGCTCAGAATGTGTGAAGGAACACTCCCCCCTCCCCTCTGGTTCTGTGTGTGTTTACCATCCCAGAGTAACATCCAGTTAGGTTTGGTGACGTCACTAGTTTTGAAAACGTGCAGTAAAAAAACAGTCTTTATTTCCACAGAGACACATGAACGAGTTTGATCTGCCATTTTTTTCAAGTTTCATTCGTTTTTCAAAATAAAACCAAAACGAAAAAAAACAACTCATTTCTTCTTACTTGGTAAGATTTAGATTTTTGCAGAGTCACATGTGTTTCCAGGTTCCTGTAATTGTATCAGTTTCTGATGCTGATAAAAATATTCAGGTAATTATGTAATGTCACCTGTAGTTAAAGTGAACACCAACTGTACGTACAACTAAAACTGAAAAGACAAAACATCAGCTACTGTGGTTTAGGGACAAATGAACCCATGTTTATTGAAACATAACTTTTGTTCATATTGAGTGTTGTGAACTCGATCTGTGTGAGGCACTTTTAGGGATTCAGAAAGTTTAATACCAATTTATATTTACAGATGAATAAATGTAAGCTTTAAAATGTAATAACTTTAAGGTTTTGTACATTTTTAAACCATAAAGACAGTGTGACAGACTTTAGTGACAGTTCCTAAATGGTTTTTCCTCTCTATTTAACCTAACTTATGTGTTTTATCACCACTTGTTTTGAAATTATCCTCTATATTTAGATTTTTTTTCTGTGTAAATTGTGTATTTTAAGTCTATATTCAAGTAATTGATCCTATTTTCAGTCAAGTGTGTCATTAACTCCACGACCGATGCAACTTCATGGGTTTTATTGGTGAATCAATGCTGTAGTAGACGACAGTGTTTCCATGGTAACAACAGAACCTGTGAAGTTCCAAATGGGTAATATGTGATGACCATGAAAAGATGCTAAATTGCATTTTAAACCAATTATTTACATGTATTGATAGGATTAGTGCAGGGGTGTCAAAGTGCAGTCCTGGAGGATCAGTGTCCTGGATGTTTTAGAGGTTTCCCTCCTCCATCACACCTGGAAGGTATCCCATCATGCTCAGTCTTTGTTGTGAATTTTTGTAATGGATCAAGGATGTCACCACCAGAAGTCGAGTAGGAAAAGGCTCAGTTTATTTTGAAATGTATGTGTCTTTTATAGTCCATTTTCAGTTACCAGTTACCCATGTTAAACCTGCTCCAACCACTTCCTTGACGTCATCTTTTAGTATAATCATAAGTACAGAACATTGACTTTACTTAGCTTTAGTATACTTCTTATCCTCAGATGGAATCCCACTGTCCTTGACACACTTCACACAGTTTTAGCTGTGCGAACATCTTCACCATACACACACATTATATATATATATATTTCCTTCATCGTCTGCAGAGATGATGATGAGTAGCTGATTATTAATCGATACTTTCTGAATGGATGATTTAGTGTAATTATTCAGAAAAATTCAACCTTTCTTTCTTTTTTTCTGTGTTTTACTTAGTTTTGTTCATGGGACAGATGTAAAAAGGTAACTGATTTAGAAAAAGACTAAATTAGAATGGCTGGGACCATATTTCAATTCTAGTTTTGTTTTTGGGATCTTTATGGGTTAAAATATATTTTGTTCCTTTTCCAGTTTCATCAATTGATCACAAAATAAGGGTTTAATCCACCAGTCTGCACCTGAGCATGTGGTTGTTGTAACCTGATGATCTGATCATTTAACAACTTTCTACTTCATTTCAATCAAGATTAAGATACTCCATCATCATTATCATCTACAGTGTAAAAACTGTATTTTCCAAATTTGCCGTACTAGGGCCTGAGTAAACAGCCGGTCTTTTTTACCTCCTCTGTTAGTTGGAAGTTAATAATCAGCTGAATCATAGGAGCAGCTGGAAAGTCCATGCATATGATTCCCAGGCGCAGGTTCAGGTCTGTTTTGGACCTCAGGTAGTTGTAGAGTTGTGTGTTGAGGCGCTGGGCGACAGCTCTGGGATAAGCAAACACACCAGCTCCACTGCTGTAGGTGAGGAAGAGCTGGGCTTTGTTTCCTAAAGGTGCAGCTTCAAGGTGTTCGTACACACTCTGCCATTTTTCCTCCACGTGAAGAAGTGTCGGAACCTGCACGGGACAAGAGCTGAGTCACCTAAAAGCAGAGGTGGTTAAAGTACTCGCATTTTGTTCTTAAGTAGAAGTACTCTGGTAAAAGTAGGAAGTACTGATTCAACTCCATTACTGAAGTAAAAGTTTAAACAAATGGACGACTTCTCAATTGTAAGAAGGCAGAGACAGCAGACCTCTGCCAAGGCTTCATATGACGTCATATGAAGTCAAAACATGGTTACAAACAAAGGTTAGGGTTATAGGTGTTGACCCATCTGATGTCTGAAGGTTAGGGGTCAAAGGTTAGGGTTATAGGTGTTGACCCATCTGATGTCTGAAGGTTAGGGGTCAAAGGTTAGGGTTATAGGTGTTGACCCATCTGATGTCTGAAGGTTAGGGGTCAAAGGTTAGGGTTATAGGTGTTGACCCATCTGATGTCTGAAGGTTAGGGGTCAAAGGTTAGGGTTATAGGTGTTGACCCATCTGATGTCTGAAGGTCAGACCATGTGAATGAAAAAAACATCAGATTCTATCTTGTTTAAATCCTGAGATATTACCACTGATATGTTTTAGTTGTTGACCTTTATTGTGACCTTGACCTTTGACCTTCATTGCTCAAAATCTCATGGATTCTCCCTTGACCCATTATCTATCATTCCTGAAAGTTTCATCAAAATCCGTTCAGAACGTTTTGCGTAATCCTGCTGACAGACAGACAAACTGACCTGAATGTATTACCTCCATGGTGGAAGGAATAAAGTCAAAAAAAAATTTCCATGAATGATATGATAATAATACTAATTTAACCTTTAAAAGGGAGTTACTGTGTAGACAATGTGTTTGATCTGGTCACAGTTACTCAGTTTAGTGGGTATGTGCAGAAAATTTAAGGAAAATTGGGGGGAAAAATCATCATTGTGAGATATAAAAAAAAGCAGAATTATGAAATAAAACCTCATAATTATGATATAAAAAGTCATGATCTGGTTCTGGATGTTTGGTTCTCTGTCTTTTTGTGTTGTCTGTTCTGTCGCTGCATCTGATCTCCCGGTTCTGGACCCTGTTTCTGCCCCTGGCTTCATGCTCATGGTTTGGACCTCTCTGGCTTCACAGACCTTGGCTCGGACCCTCTTCTGGTAACGTTATCTGGGCTGCTCTGTTTTTGCTCAGCTGGTTTTCTGGTTTTGACCCAGTTCCGTCCCCTGACTTTTCTTCTGTCTTGTTCCCTAGTCGCCATCATCGGCACAGAACAGACAGTAACGTGCTACATTTCACCTGCTGTGGGCATCAATAAAATGGTCTTTAATTATACCTCTGTGTCAGAATCTGCATTTGGATCTCTCTGTGTTCTGTATTCAGTGGGAATGCACCGTAACACTTCATTCCCAGGTGTTTGTATCTTTGACACTTGCACAATAATAAACATATAAAACAATATGATACAAAACTTCTCCGTCTGAAAACGTTCATACCTTCCAGTCGTCTGCGATGTCCATGGAGCTGTAGCGCATCCCCAGGTCCGGACCGTGGAAGTCCTGCAGGATGATGAGCTTCCCTCGGGCCTCGGCCATGGTGGGTACCAGCCGACTGTGCCACAGCAGGTCCCAGTGGGCGTGGCGGTGGATGTAGTCCACCACGGCGCCGTAGATGTCGTACGTCTCACTGAACTCCTCCTTCACTCGCATCAGCACCGTTTCACTGGGATACTCGTGCAGGAAGTTAGCCACTCCCTCCAGCACGTGGCCGAAGTGGGCGCGTTGGTAGGACACGCCGTGGTGGATGGTGAGGTTTCCCTTCACATGACGAACACGGACGTCTAAGTAGCGTACGCCGGCACGAAGCTGAGACGCCAAGCTCCAGGTCTGACATTCGGCATACACGCCACCGAACAGGGCCATGGTGTTGTGGGTTCCGGGCATGGTGATCTCAGACAGCGGCTGGTCATCAGGGATGCTGGCCATCCAGGAGGGGTTGAGGAACTCTGGGCTGGGTGTGTCGTCATAGTCGGGACGCTGAATGGCACCGAAACTCAAACCAGTGACTCTAAAGCAAAGACAGACTGGTCAGGTGGTGGTCTAAGAACTGGACTGAGGCTGGGACCCATGTCACTCCTTCACCTCTGTTTTGTTCGTCCACCTGTAGGGGGAGGGGTGTGTCAGTTCACATTAAGGCAGACGGGTAGGAGGAAGGGGAGGGGCTTTATACTCCTTCAAACTGAGATTTTCCAGAGGCAGACTCCAAACGGAGGGGTACAAGAAATTTCCCACAATACAATGTGAATCCTTTTAACAATGGCGGCATCTACGAAAGAAGTACACAAATGTAGTACTTTTAATTAACAGTTTTTAAGTTGTGATAACTGTTGTATTGTATAAAGTTTGACATTGTCACAATGTGTAATGGTCAATTTCTCCATTAAAAAAAAAACAAAAAAAAAACACTATTTACGTAAATGTGGAGTAATTGGTTGATGCGTAGCACTTGTCAGCGCAGATATTAGTAAAAACACGTTCATATCCAGGAGAATGTAACGGTAGTTTAGTTCTGGTTAAAGCTGTGGTTTTTGGTTACGTAACAACTGGAGGAGTGAACGGATGACGAAGGTGAGTGTTGAAGGGGTGTCCCAGTTCATAGGGGTTGATTTTCAAGCCCTTATAGCTTAGTTTGAAGGGGTAAGGGGTAACGGGTAGGGCTAAGGGGTGAAATGAGATTCAGCTGGATCAGTCACACCCACTTATCTAACAGTTAGTTAGTTAGTTAGTTAGTTAGTTAGTTAGTTAGTTAGTTAGTTAGTTAGTTAGTTAGTTAGTTAGTCAGTTAGTCAGTTAGTCAGTTAGTCAGTTTTATTGTGGTCCCCTTAGGGTAATTCTTTTTCACAGTTTACATTACATTTCATTTGCACAGTTTAAGGGCTGTTACATACATACAATATAGACATAGGTACATGGGGGAGGACATACATGGTTACATACATTTTGCCGGCAGACACAGAAAGGAGAACATGTATACATTGGTAGGCGCAGGTGTCCTACCAATGGGACCACCATGGAAGCATTTTTTAGATGATTGCTCGTACATACATATAGTTGACATCAAACTCACAACATTTGTGGTTTTGATCCAAACTGTGTTAACATGAAGTGATTAGAACATGTTTTTATCACTGACACCAAACTCTAATAAAGTTTAAACAACATCACACTTCAGTGGTAGTAAGTAGAGGGTCCCTAAAGACAAAGTGTCCTCAGGTCTTCATGTCCTCAGATAGTGTGTCCACAGTTACTGATCTACACACATGGACCTGTGGGTTCAGAAGACGTCTGAGGACAAAGACCATAATAGTCCATTGTCCAGTGGACAGTTAGACGCTCTGGAAATACATGACTTTGTTGTATTCTTTTTTAAAAACAGTCCAGTATTTGATTAGAAATGTAAATGAAGCTGTATATAACAGGTTACTAACAGGTTTTTTTTTTTTAAATCCTACAGAGGACAAAGCCAGTGGTGGAAGATATTAAAAAAAACAAACCAACCAAAAGATATTTAACTCACCCGAAAAGGATCATGAACTCCATGAACATCTTGTACTTTTTTCCTGGAACTTCTCTGATGCCGCTTTTCATGTCTGATATTTGTGTTCAGATAACAGGGTCTAAATATAAAAACAGTGAACATTTAGTTTAATATTAACTATGTTTTCCAAAATGAGTGATGACCAACAACAAAAATAGACATAGTATTCAGCAGATGCTTAACAAACCAGAGAAACAGCATCTAAAGGTCCATTCTGATACCCGAGCCGCACTAGACCCCCCCCCCCCCCAGCATCAGTAAATCTAATGTTCTATCGTAGTAGCCTAGCCACACTAGCTCCTCCTAGCATCAGTAAATCTAATGTTCTATCGTAGTAGCCTAGCCACACTAGCTCCTCCTAGCATCAGTAAATCTAATGTTCTATCGTAGTAGCCTAGCCACACTAGCTCCTCCTAGCATCAGTAAATCTAATGTTCTATCATAGTAGTCGAGTTTCACTCAATGTAACTTTTGTCTAGATTTCCCTGAAACTGGTCGACCAATCACAGTGAAGTATAGAGTCAGAGGGCGGGTCTAACAAAGTGATGCTGCGACAATTGGTAGAGAAACAAGTGTAAACAACCATAGAAGAAGAACAACAACAGGTGTAGATTTCCTTTTATCAAAGATGAGTGAAGAATGTGAGAAAACGTCAACAATCTTTAAACTATTTTTACAGAAGCGACAACAGTCATGAAATGAGATTTTTATGAGATAAAAAGTCTAAATTCCAAGTCACTAAGCACTACTAACATTAAACCATATAAATGTTATATAAGGTACACTGTGTTTTTGGAGAAAATGTAAGTATTTTAAGTTCACATACATATATATATATATATATATATATATATATATATATATCTTAATTTAGGGCTGTGATAAAGAATCGTATTAAATTCTTCCAGTAATATAATCTCCACACATGCGATGACCTTTCATTGTATTTAACAGGGTGTGTAAATGGTGTGTAAACACCATTTCAGTCAGCACAATGAGTCCATCATTAATATTAGTTCAGTGTTAGAATTAAATATATAAATGAATAAAGCTTTAGTATATTTGTGACTTGAAGGCAGATTCTGTCATGGGTAAAAACATGTAGCTATAAAGCCTTCAGATAAACAGTACCAGCTCATCATGATCAATCCAAACAAACACAGTGGGAACAATTCGATTTCATCTGGGCCCAGGTCGACCTCAGTTCACCCCTGGGGGCAGTTTCAATAACAGGCTTAACCTTTCTAATCCCAAACCTGAATCAAAGCCTCCGCTGCTTCTGTGTCAAACCTGCTGATGTGATGATGTGCCGCTCTCGTCCATCTGGTTTGTACCTGAATCCAGAACCAGGCGGGGTCCTCAGTCCGGTTCGTGGCGCCTGAGGATGACAGACGGGACGGACACAGGGAGAGTGAGCGGTGTTTAGAGACAGAGGCTCCCAGAGAAAATGACAGAGTCAGTGAGTTGACCTGGGATGTTATTGTGGGAAATACCATAATGGAGCAGCTGAGCAACGTGTGTGTGTGTGTGTGTGTGTGCTTGTATTCCTATCTTCATGGGGACATTGATATGTTTACACAGTCCCACCATGGGGACCTCTGACACTATAGGGACCAAAATTCAGGTCACCACAAGGGTTAAATATGAATAAAAGTCCCCGCTAGTAAAATAGAAATGATGTGACCCTATAAATACATTAAGTTTTCCCATAAAGCATGACGGAAACAGATGTAAAGTGAAACATGTATTTTTCAAAAGTTTGAAGATGTGTTTAAAAAAAGATTTATTTTTCTGTATTTTATTATTATTATTAATTTCATTATTTATTTTATTTTTTGTAATTATTTGCATTTATTTATTTTCACATTTTTTTTATTGTATTTTATTTTAAAAATGGTTTACCTTTACTACCTAATGGCTACTTGATTACAAATTTGGTCCTTATGACACATGTAAATGAGAATGTGTGTGTGTGTGTGTCCACAGACATATCACGCTATAACTCAATGAATACTGTAGATATCACCATGAAACTGCATGGGCATATACATATAGCTAATGCACATCAGATCCAATGATCCATTTGAGTAAAGGTCAAAGGTCAATGTCACAATTAACTAAAAGGTCAAAACCACATTATAGGTTATAAGAAAAATAAGACCTGTAGGAATTACTGGAAACTCATGACATTATGTTCTTTACTCGTGTACCACAACTGTACACATTCATTAACCCTATGGAAGAAAACCCCCCCTTATGTGTTCATGGAGGTGTCATTATTGTCCTGTTATTGTCTGACATGGTCTACATCAATCTGCTGCTTTTCAGAAGAAACCAAAAACTGTGGAAGCTGTGAAACTAGATCGCACTGATCATCTTACATTTCAGTCTGACTCTAAAACACAGATGCTGTTCCGACGCATGTTTGTGTAAACTAACCTTTACTCTGGAAAATAAACACTAAACCCACCAGTCACACTGTACACCAACACGGCTGATTAGTATTGAGTTTAGCAATTTTCAATTATCAGTTTTATTATTATTGTTACCATTAATTGACAAGCAATTTATGTAGCTACTGTATCTTACACATTGTATTGTATGTCATTTTTTCTAGAATTCTATAAGGTGTAAATATTACGTTTATATATATATATTTATATATATGTATACCAGAGTGTGCCTTATAATCCAAGGCACCTTATATATGGATTCATTCTGGTTGTGCTTAGTGACATGGAATTGTCACTTTTTATCTCATTAATTTGACGTTTTATCTTAGAATGTTGCCTTTTTATCTAATAATTTTCACTCCTATCTAATAATTTTCATTTTCCTCAAATCATTTTCACTTCATATCTCATGATTTTCACTTCACTTGATGGACCTTTTAGTCCAGTGTGCCTTAATATTTGAAAATAATAATAAACCATTCATTGACAATGCACCTTATAGTGCGGAAAATACAGTAGACTTCTTTGTTTTTGATTGATATTTGCTGCTTTAGGGTATTTTTGGTATTCCTGCTATGTGCATTGTATGTTTCAAATGTTTGAAATCTGAAAATTCTGTGACCCTCTGTTCTTATAGTTATAACCAATAATGTCACCTTGACCTTTGTTCAAACGGACATGACATGTTAAGTGAGATTAATAAAGTGAACAAAAATGACTGATATGAATCAAGAAAATGAATAAAAATGACCAAAATAATCAATAAAATGAACAAAACTTACCAACATATTCAGTAAAAGCCAACCAGCATTTAACACTTTCTTCATCCCTTAAAACACATATGGGAACATTTCATTAGTTTTATTCCAGAAGCATTTTACTTATAGACCAGTGTGATTCAATGACAGAATTTGACTTGTTTAGTTAAATCCAGTTGAGTTTTTTTTGGGGCTAACCTGAAGTTACAATGAAAACAGGAGTGACTGACCCTGAATAAACTCCTCCTCCTCTACTGTAAGTGACATCATTATGTTACAATCTGGTTTCATTTCACATTTCAGGGTGAATTTTACAGTTTTTTTTTTAAAGGACCAGATTGACTCGGTACAGTTTGTCCCTTCAAACAACGCAGGAGTCTTCAGCACTGAGGGGCCAGGCAGTACATCACATGGAAAAACCTGCAGATGTTTTCCCTTTTTTGTCTCATATCTCTACGTGGGAAGTCAAATATTATGCAACATACTTGTCCTTGTCTTACTGGATAATATTTGGTTAGCTGTTAATACAGATTCAATACTCCCTCAGAGTGTACACACAAAGAGGAATTCAGATTTTCTCAAATAATCAGACCAGTGAGGTTAGTAAATTAATGCAAACATCTGGGTTCTGAATTAAACATCAAACTATTCTGTCCTACGAAGTAAAAAGGCAGGAACAGCTTTTTTTTTTGGGGGGGCAAAAATGAGTTATTGTGTTTTTTTCCAACATTCAAATCATTCTTTGTCATTTAATAAAATATTTCATCTCAAATGTCTGTCATTTTGGAGAACATTTGTGAGTGTTTGTACAGTGTGACGGCCCTGCCTGTTAGAGTGGTGGTTGGTTGCCACTGATGCTGCCTTTTTTCTCTCCTTCCAATTGGAGCAGAGGATTGTAGATTGCAGGCACCTAGACCTGGTGCTCCTACGGGACTATAAATTCAAACATCTTCAGACCCTGAACACTCTTCTTTTCTCTTCTCCGCCGGCACTGCAGAACCTTTGGCTGTGTTTGTATTTTGATTTCACAACACAACATTGCACATCCCATCTCACACACATCCACACTTACACTACACAGTAAATTTTGCAGTGTTAAATCAACACTTAGAGAGTTTATTTAACTTCTTCTAGAGTGTATTTGGTCCCATTGTCTCCAAATTAACACTGCAAAATCTACAGTGTACTGATGTCACTGACTAACACATCCCATCTTTCACTATTTTGTTGTTCACCTTAGTTAATAATAAATATAATTTAATTAAATGCGCCGTGTCTTCTCCGTTTTTGTCATGGCCCAGAGCCAGGTTGTGACAACAGTAACTGCAAAAAGTACAAGTAAAACAAAACAAAAACACAGTAAATACCATTACTGTGTTCTTACCAATGTCCAATAGTTTACAGTCAATCACTGAAACACATGATTGAATTACTGTACTTTCTGCACTGTAAGATGCACTGTCAATGAATGGTTTTTATGAAGGTTTTTCATGTATATACAGTAAGGCGCATTGAATGAAGTTAAATTATGAGATAAAAACCCAAAATTATCAGATTAAAAAAATAATAAAGTCCAAATTCCCAGTTACTAATCACTACCAGAATTTATATCAATATATAAAGCACACTGTTTATTTTGTAGAACTAGTTAATATACAGTAACAATAACTGCCTCATGTCCAATAATCCACCTACAATTACTGGGACTGAACAACTGAACTTTCAGGTCATTTTTCTCAGTTTGGTGTCTGTGCAGTTACTGACTTTTTATTTTGGAGGACAGTATTAGTTAAATGTGTTTCTCTCTTTAAAAGCTTACATGTAGTATACATGATATTAACAGATTACAGCCAATACAGTGAAAGGTATGACAAAAATTTGAGGAAAAAGTGACACCTAGTGGATGTTTGTGACCCCAATGCCACACAAGGGTTAAACAAACTCTTCTGGGTCCTGGAAGCATCATCTGAACCCGCTTTATCCTCATTAGGGTCACTGGGGTCACAGGGGATCTAATCCACCTCCAGAAGGTGAAGGCAGGGTCAGAGGTCACCCTGTATGAGTCTCCAATTCATCTCAGGACTCAACATATATATATACAAACAATCAGTGTCACATTCACACCTATGGATGATTTGGATTAACTAGTTAACCAGTTAACTCGTTAACCAGTTAACCTATCAGTGCATATGTTTGGATGGTGGGAGGAGCCAAAGTACCTGGAGAAAACCCACGCAGACATGAGGAGAACATGTAAACTCCACACAGAAAGGACTGGTGTGGGAATAGAACCAACAACCTTCTGCACCACATGACGCCCCCTGGAAGCATTCCTTCCCATGTTTTTTTTTTTAAACATCATTGATTTGTTCTTGACAAAATACATTCATCATATCATAAACTAAGTGTCTCAGGTGTTTGTTTTTTTTATTTTTTGCAGTGATAATGCAACAAATACATATATTACACACACACACACACACACACACACACACACACCTACCTCACCTCCATCATGCAGTATGAATGATTATACCTGTTGGACTGAGAAGTTGACAATTAATGCTATAGCCCAGAGTAGACCCTTTAAACGTTCACTCAGTTTCACTTACATTTCTTAATAAAGTCAACTGAATGTTCTTCTTGAACCATTTTCATAACATGCAGTTAAGTGTTATAATATAAATGATATTTATGATATTGGAGGCAGGTCCTGTTAAATGATAAAAGATAAAACATTTGTGAATATTTATTGATGTTTTAGTGTGTTTAGAACTACATTTGGACATTTTTTTGTGTGTTTTTAGATGTTTTTGTTGGACTATGACTGTGTTTGTTAGAATATGATTCCTCTGTGGATAATAATGAGACATAAAGGTTCAGATCAGCTGTTAGATGTTTGTATTTTCAACAAATGAGTAATCGTACCTGCTGTGGATATTTGATCTGAAAGGGGTTTATATCTTCTGCTGTGTGAGAATCTCTCTTGTCAAACTACATTAGGTCATGTGACGTGTGTTTGATTGATATTGTTGAGCGACTACTTCTGGCCTATATGTGGACCGTTGGAAGTTTAAAGGGTTAAATTATTATTATTAATTTAACTTTTTTTATATGGATTCTTGTCTGTATATGAACATATAATTTGTTGTATATCACTAATGAGACTGCTTGCACTCACATATTTGTAAACATTACTGTGTTTTCCTGAAAGTCAGAAATGTGTTTTTATTGATGAACTCAATACATTAGAAATAGGATAAATAGAAAGACATTACAGAGCTGGAAAAAAAAGAAAAGAACATCATGATATAATAATTAGACTGTACTGTGTTGGATGATTTTAGGTAACTGTATTCAATGGAGGGACTATTTAAACACATGAATAATCATTACACATTTTTTCTTAAATATAGTATGTGAGTAAAAGTAGGTTTCTGGGACATGAGGATGCCTGTGGGATATTTGCTTTTTGGGATGGAAGCATGATGTAACATAGGACTGCATGATATCAGGAGGGATGGACATCATGATTTAAACATTTTTAAATGTTGTGATATGGGAATGTACTCAAGAGTGAATGTCAGCTGTGTGGTGTCGACGTAGACGCTCAGGTAGACTGGAGGTCAACACAGAGTGTACGTTTCAGTGTAATCCTTCTTGTAGGCGAGGTGATCAAATAAAATTAATAATCAAAAATAAATACAAATAAATAATAAACGACTAAATATAAAAAACAAATAAATAATAAATATATTTTTAAATAAAAATCTAAATAAATGAACAAACATCAAACAACAGTCAGAACATATTTGTGTCATCCTTCTTGTTGCTGAAATAATTAAATAAATTAACAATTGATAATAAATAAATAAATAAAAAAATATAATAAATATAAGTTATAAAATACATAAATAAATAAAATAATAATAATTAAATAGATATATTTTAAATGTATAGAAAGAAATAAAAAAATATATAATAAAAAATTAAATAAATAAAATGAGGACAGTTGAAGGACCTGCGATATGACTATTACGCACACATACATTGTGATGTTGATGCTCAAATAATATTTTGTGCAGCTCTAATATAACAGTTAATGACCAGACCAGCATTACCTGTGGATACTACACATTAAATATACATGTTGTTTTTCTCAAGTGTCTTTGACATTTCTACTTATTGATGTGTTTAATAATGTTTGTTTTGTTTCTTTGTATTAATTGTAGTAATTAAGAAAAGACAATAAAAAACATGAGTCAAAAAAGTAGGTTTCTGTGTCACAAGGGTCAAAGGTCGGCAGCAAACAGACACCAGACGTTGTGGTTTTAGGTTTCAAGTGCCTCCACTGCTACAAACAAAAGGGATTCATACAATATGTAAAACATTCTGCCTTTGTGGATGAATATGTGTATAAATAAAATTACCTTGACTTGTCATTCTGCTTTTCTGGACATGTGGAAGAGGAGGAGGATGGTGGCGACATCAAAAAAGAGTGAGGACGAGGTGGGGACGCTGAGATGATGTCCTGTAGATTAATGACAAATAATGACTTCAGTCGAGTTTATTCTCTATTATTCTACGACCCTCGAGAACGTCCCGTTCAATTTGAATGACGTCAGCGGGCGGATTTTTTTTTTTATAACCGCCCGCTGCGCCATTAACGCCCGATGCCCATGGCAACGGGTTTTGTCACTTCAGATTCACTGTACCATATCACTCCGCAGGTAGTTCGGCCACTTTTAAAGTAAATATTAGCTTGGTTGTAACTGCTAGCTTATCCAATGTTAACCTATCCTGATGTTATCCTTACCGTAGTCAGGAAGTCAGTGGAAATATCCGTCCTCACCTCGTACAATAACTCCAGGGCCGAAGTAAGTGTATTTTACCCCTCGGTTAACTCCTCTATGCTGGTTTTTAGAAAACAAGGAGCGGTTTCAGTGAGCTTCGTTTTCAGTATTTATTTACAGGAACGGGACAACACCTGCTCCGGTCGCCGACCTGACTGTGTACATCCGTCTTTCTCTTTTCTCCGCCTAAAACTCTCTGCACCCCCCTTCTGTCTGCCCCGCCTATTTCACAACACTAGTCTGTTAGAGTAGTGACAGTAATAAACTGTAATAACCCGTAGAATAAGCAAGGGGTAATACATGGAACACGAGTTACTATCGAAAAATAGTCCCCTTCTGGGTGTTGTTCGCCACGTCGGGGAATATTTTTCTGATAGTAACTCGTGTTCCATGTATTATCCCTTGTTTATTCTACGACCCTCTAGAACGTTGTGACAGCTCCCATTCTCTTTCAATGGACGTTCCTTGCATTCTGCGGCCGGTTTTTTTTTCAATATCCTCCTGCTGCGCCATTAACGTCCGCTGCCAATAGGGAGCCTAAGTCCACTGGGCCTAAATTCGGAAAAAAATTAACATGAGAAAATAATTATTTTCTGCTCCACTGTCCTGAATCACACATTTGCTGTACTTCAATTATAATCATAACCAATGATGTGCGTTTGGAGTTTCTTTGATACGTGTTTTGTGATTTATTAGTGTAAAAATATGTCATTATTTGGACTCTGTTTGGACTACATATCAGACGTCGCATAGCTGACGTCACAGCAGACGCTTTCCCTGCAAACTTTTCTAAACCGTATACCACCTTTTCTATTTTTCATTTGTA
Organism: Siphamia tubifer; assembly: GCA_020466265.1. NCBI lineage: Eukaryota > Metazoa > Chordata > Actinopteri > Kurtiformes > Apogonidae > Siphamia > Siphamia tubifer. The sequence goes on along the minus strand of CM035793.1, from coordinate 46,518,674 downwards.
AATGCCTGTGTGTTTTGTGTCCCGGTGTAATCACAACACCATTTCCACATGTTCCCTCTACCGCTTCCCGGTTGACGAGAGCTTGTCCCACATGCTGGCTCTCACTCGACCAACTATCTCTCCCCCGGAGTAGCTGCCACTTTCCACATGCCCCGATTTAAAGTGGTTTTCTCCACGTTTGATGCTCTTACCTTCGTCCTGAAAGAAGGAGGTGAAGCTCGCCAAAGTCACAGCCATTTTCAAAGAGTTTGATGGTGAGGCTTGGTGATGACGTCATATTTGTGAGACGAACGTTGTAGTCCATTACTTACTCTGACATAAAACTTAACGTAACTTTGGATGTCTGTCCAAAGTGAGTGCTTTCTCAATGTGAAAATGTATCTTTAAAATTCACAGACATCATATGTGAAAACTGTAGCACATTTCAAACGGGACCAGAAAATTACTTTTATTGACTCGCGTTCATTTTTTTATGGCACTTAGGTCCCATTGCCCGGAAATCGACCGGAAATAGAATTGTGTCACTTAGGCTCCCTATGGCAATGAGTTTTGTCACTTCAGATTCACGATATTATATCACTCCACATGAAGTTTGGCCACTTTGTAAGTAAATATTTGTGCAGTTTAACGTCAATAAATAGGGCTAGCAGATCAGAGGCAGCAGCAGCGAAACAGCAGCGCAACAAAGTAGTGCCAGTGGAGTGTTGGTTAGGAACAACAATAACGTTCGAACTGCACTACTTTTTCTCAACAGAAGCCATCGTCTATATGAATACATTCTTAATCATTTTGGTAAAAGAAATGTCTGTCTTTTGTTAAAAAAAGCTGTAATAGCCAGTGGAATAAGGTATTCTGTTGCGACAGCTTATATTCACATTAGCGTCCCAGCGTTCTGTGGGCGGATTTGTTTTCGATAACCGCCTGCTGCGCCATTAATGCCTGCTACCAATGGCAACGAGTTTTGTCACTTCAGATTCACGGTATTATATCACTCCGCAGGTAGTTCGGCCACTTCGAAAGTAAATATTCACTATGTTGTAAAGGCTATTTCATCCAATCTGTTAGAGTAGTAGCAGTAATAAACTGTAATAACCCATAGAATAAGTGTCCCTCTTTCTGTATTGTACCATATTTTAAAAATGTATTTCTTATTTATTTTTTTATTTATATGATGCAAGAAATACTATGTTATTATTTTAACTGTACATGTATGTGCTATGTCTGTCCCACTGTTACGTCTGTGTTCAAAATGTGAAAAAAACAAAAGAGATTTAAAAACAAACAGTATCGGTGAAACTGTAAACAAGAAAAAGTAAAAGTAAAATTGATTATTAGTGGTAAAGAAAGACATCTTCTTCTGCATACTTGTGTGTCCTGGTAATCTCTGTGGCATCTGGTCATGCGTGTTGTTTTGTAAGGTATGAAGGCCTACGATTTAAACACAACAATGAAAAGAATACTTTGTTTTCTTTCTTTCTTTCTTTCTTTCTTTCTTTCTTTCTTTCTTTCTTTCTTTCTTTCTTATTATTTCATATAAATCTTTACTTGTTTCATCATTTTGACTTTTTATCACATAACTTTGCCTTTTTGTTGCATAATTGTGACTTTTTATCTCACAATTTGGTCTTTTTATCTCAGAATTTTGACTTTTTGTCACATAACTTTGACTTTTCCCGCAACATTTTGTCTTTTTTATCTCATAATTTTATCTTTTGCCACATTCTTCTGCATATTTGTGTGGTTCTGGTAATCTCTATGGCACCTGTATTAGTTTGTAAGGTGTGAAGGCCTACAATTAAAACACAACAATGAAAAGAATATTTTATTTATTTATTTTTATTTTATATCATTTTGATTTTTTATTTCATAATTTTGACTTTTTATCACATAACTTTGACTTTTTGTTACATAATTTTGTCTTTATCGCATAATTGTGAATTTTACCACATTCTTCTGCATACTTGTGTGTCCTGGTAATCTCTGTGGCATCTGGTCACCTGTATTGTTTTGTAAGGTGTGGAGGCCTACAAATAAAACACAACAATGAAAAGAATACTCTGTCATTCCTTCCCTGTTTTTGTAGCCTGTGGTTGGAGACTGCAGCCACAGTGCATGTGGAAAAACATTTCTCATCCAATCAACGCAGCGCATGCATGAGTCACTTCCGTATATATGTGCCCTTATATGGCACAAAGGGGGCGGGTCTTATATGTCTGCGGAATAAAATGGTGGAAAGGAAAGTCAAGCGGCTTCAGTAAAAAAAAAGAAAAGAAATACCAACAGCTTTATCTCTGGTGAGTAAACATCGTCCTCGTGTTGCCTCAGTTTGTAATCTATGACCTGAATTATATTTGAAGTGTGTGTAAAACGTAGTCAGCTGCAGAAATGAAATGAAACTGAGCAATGGTTTATTCCTGTGTGTGTGTTTGTGTGTGTGTGTGTGTAAATCAGGAAATGACAGAAACTAGCTAAAAAGCAAAGTAACATCTGCTAGGAAAACTAAATTCTATCAAATACGTTCTGTTAAATAAGTGAACAGGTCATAACTTGTAACCATGTATTTCTTTATTTCTACATTTCCTCTGTCATTATGAAGACACACCCACTAGTGTTGTCCTTCAGTTAAATTTTCCAGCAAGACCACATTCATTGACTTGGATGATTAATGTCCAGAATGTGCACAGAATAAATTAAATTTATGTATCTGTCTGTGCTTTCATGAAATAATGAAAAGAGTTTGTATTGTATGTCTTTTTAAAACTAATTTAATGTTAATATTCTGACAGCTTCTAAATTCTTTAACTGTTATTATTTGTTTATTTGAACTGAATGTGTAGTAGCCAGATGTCACCCTTGTTTTCCTCACCTCCCACATGTTCAAGTGTTTTGTCTGATAAAATGCAGAGCCCACATTGTGTCATCACCTGTTAGTTTGTGTCATAGAGAATAGAGAGCCCTCTCACTAGCCGGTGTGAAGCAGCTGCTCTCCTGTGGGCCACAGACTGCAGGTTTATGGGAAATGATAATAAAGTAATGGTAAAGTTTTACATGGTATAGAGAGCTGATGTTTTACCCCTTCCAGTTGTTCTGAATGGGACTTTAGTTTTGGAAGAAAACTGTTTTACAACCAAAGATGAAAAGTAGTAACTGTTTTGACTAGAAACTAGTTTTACAAGACTGTAAAATTACTTTAATATAAAAAGAGTGATATCGTCAATATAACTACATGTGACTATTGTTTTTCTTTTTCTTTTTTAATATTTGACCAGTTTTTTAAATATTGTGATGTTAAAAGTTTACCTACACAGATAACTGTGATTTCCTCAACTTTGACCTAGGAACAAAAATACAGTCTTTTAACTGTCAAGAAATACTGAACTTATATTTATTGTGATAGCTGTTGGTATTGAGTAATGAAAAATATTTTTGTTGTGTAAGGGTTGGCTTTGACATTCATTAATCTCACCCAACATTGGTTGGGTGAGATTAATGTAATCACCTTGCGTGTGTGTGTGTGTACGTAGAGACATATCATGCTATAACTCAATGAATACTGTAGATATCACCATGAAATTCCATGGACATATACTTATAGCTAATGCTCATCACATGTAATGATGTCACAATTCAAGGTCACAATTAACTAAAAAATCAAAATCACATTACATTCAGATTGGTACTAAATGATGCGGAATGAAGATTTCTACAATTCTCATAGTTGGTGTTATTAGCGACTTCCAATAGTTTTTGAAATCTCTAGAGGTCAAAGTTGACATGTTGCAAAATTAACTTGTGTAACACTGTGTGTGTCAAACATAGACACGTCACACTATAAGTTAATACTGGATATATTATCATAATATTACACACATATATACATATAATGAAATTATTAATATTGCAAAAGGTCAAGGTTGCATTTAGCAGAAAGGTCAAAATCACATTATTGGCTCTAATTCAAGAACAGGTTGTGAAAGAAACTGGAGATTGGCACAAAATAGGGGTGGGGTTAGACATTCTGTGAATACTAGTTTTTCTATTACTGCTAGACAAAATATCTATGAACCTGTGTAAACAATCTCTTGGGTTAAAAAACCAAACAATTTTTGCAGATTCTAATATTTTTTTGCTCTGTCTAGGCTCCAAGCCTCCTTCCTGTTGACCTAATCAAGGTAGAAGAACAGCAGCAGTCATGGCGGAGGGTCTAAATCATAAGAAAAATGTAGCCAAGGTTCTGACTTGTGTCGAGAAAGTGACCTCCTTTGCTTCTTCCATTGACCCCATCTTTGGCATCGTCTCCTCCCTTGTCGGGGTGGCGCGCAAAGGCCTGACTAAAGATGAGGAAAATCCTCTGGACAAGGACTTCCAGGAAATCAACAATAAACTGGAGAGCATCTCCCAGAAGAACCAACAGTGCCTGAGGCAGATTCGAGTCAATGAGGTGAATGAAAACTACGGCAAGTACGAGGAGTTTATCAAACATCAGTATGCAGCCTTCAACACCATGGTGGCGAGGGTGACGAAAGATCCAAACGGGACCCAGAAATACATGGATGAGTTTGAAAAAATTTACGAGAAGGACAAGGGTGACTTGAGCCTGCAGGTGTTTTACAAAGGTGTGATGGGTAACAGCATGTTTGGAAGAAGCCTGTTAAAGGTGTACATGGAAAACTGTGACGCCGACCTGAAGATCATGGAGCACCGCTGTTCACACTTCGCCCACCTGTTCCACATGGGCCTCATCGCCCTCATGGGTTACACAGCTGTCACAGAGGATGATGAAGACGAGGTCCGTCAGACGTGGTCCAAGAGGGTGCTCGAAATCCAGCAGGAGATGCAGAAGTGTCTCAGTCAGTGCAAAGACAAGAACTCCTGAATCAACTGAGATGAAGTCCTCTGGAAGCAGAACCAAAGTCTATCCATTCAGCTACGGACCAATAAACAAAGAACAATTCATATTATAGTTCAATATATACTCGAGAAAAAAAGCCATTTTAATTAGTTTGAGTTGCACTTGAAATTCCGTAGCGTTAGCCATAATATCAATGTTAAATTGTATGTAGTTTTGTTGTCAGAGACCACTATATGGTGCAATGCTGTGTACTAATAAATACATGCTGAATGTTTTATACAATCTCTTCATTTAATTAAAGGAAAATATTATTCGACCAATGGAGGGGTCATTTGTGATTCACTTTGGCTCTCACTCACATCACACCCATCGAAACAGTGCGATGGATTAAACAGCCACGAACAACCAAAACCATTTAGTGATGTATACTTTTTAATACCTGTTGATCCATGAATCCTATCAAACATGTAAATATTTGGTGTAAAATCCAGTCTTTTGTCATTAGATATGACCCATTTGGATGTTCACAGGCTCCATAGTGAATGTGCAAAACAGTGCTAACTTTAAAATCAGTAAAACCCATAGAGTTGGATCAATGCCAGTGGATGGACACACATGTTTTATGTTCACTTACTGATATATTTGTGTAAAAGGTAAAAAAAACTTTTTTCTTGGTTTCTGATTTAATAAACTTTTGATTTACTCTGAGCTTCAATGAACAGTATAATATTATATTATTACTACTATTACTATTATATAATATTATACTTTTGCTTCTTTGTTATACCTGCATTCATTTCTGTTTAGCTTCCCATTTACATTTATGTCTTTTCATACTTATTTCTATATTTTATTTTCATCTGACATCTTAATAATTTTTTGTCTAAACTAAATGGAGTGGTCTTATGTCAGGTTATAAAATTATGTTCTGGACTATAAAAAGGCAAAAACTGAGAGTAAACTCACTTCTCCAGGACCACTACACCACTGCAGAGGATAATATTATTATAAATCACTTAAGGTTAAGGTTTTTTATTTTGTTATTTCTTGTCGCAAGTACAGAAGAAATAAAATATTGTACCCCTAGTTTAAAAACAGTGTGCAATTATAGCCGCATAGATTAAGAAGGAAACAAAACCAGTACAGTGTCCTAAAAGAGATAGAATACATAAACTAAAGACAGCAGCAGCTATAACAACAGTATTAAAATAAGATAAAATAGATAGTTTAAGTAAATGAGATAATAATTAAAACAGCAGCACTGTTAGGTGTGCAGACACTAATGAGAGTGTGAAGTGCCATGAACAGTTAGAGTATATGAACATGGCTAGTTCACTTTGGGGGGGGGGGGCAGCTCACACAGCCCATGTGGCCTCAGTGTTCAGTATTCTCACAGCTTGGGGAAGAAACTCTTTAAAAATCAGGTGGTTTTGCATTGAGTGTCTTCCCTGATGGCAACATAGAAAAAAGGTTGTGAGAAGGGTGGTGATTATCTTTAAAGATGGCCGCCGCCCTGCGGATGCACCATTTCCTGTATGTGTCCCCTAACAATGGGAGGGGGGCACCCACAATCCTGCTGGCCTCTTTTACCACCTTATATAGTTGACACCTCTCCTGGTCTTTGCAGCTGCCAAACCAGGAGGAGAGGTTGAAGGTCAGCTCCACAGTGCCCCTGTAGAAGGTGCTCAGGTGGGTAGTAGGGAGACCTGCCATCCTGAGTTTCCTGAGTGGGTGGAGTCGCTGCTGAGCTTTCTTAATGATGGTGGTGGTATTGATGGTGAAGGATAGGTCCTCTTCCAGATGGACTCAGAGAAATTTGACGGTGCTGACCCTCTCCACCGTAGCACCGTCGATGGTCAAAGGATTAAAGGTTAAATAGAGAGAAAAGTAGATTTGTTAATTGCTACCAAATTAGCATTGGGTCTTTATGGGTTAATGCACAATACATGCAACACTTACAATCTGTGATTTTCAGAAACAGTGGATCAGTATTTCCTGCAGGATCATGGGGCTCCAAACAGGTTCTGTGCCAAGGTACATACCAAAATGCTTTCCCTTGGCTTTTTAAAGTCATTAACATGGGAATAAAACTATAGTTATGATAAAAAGCCAAAATTATAGGATAAGAAAGTAATAATTATGAGCTGTGAAGTCATAATTATGATGTGAGAAATGCATAATTATTAGATACAAAGTCAAAATTCTGACACCTAAAGTAATAATTGAGATAAAGTCATAATTATGAGGTTAAAAAGTACACATGATGAGATATGAAAAGCAAAAAAGTCAAAGGCATGAGATAAAAAAAAAGTGAAATTATGAGCTAAAAGTGAAATTATGAGGCAAAGTCATAACTGTGAAATTACAAAGTCATAGCCATGAGAGAAAAAAAGTCACAAGTGTGAGATAAAAAAAACAGAGATGGTCAAAGTACTCACATTCTGTACTGAAATAGAAGAATTATAATAATAAGATACTGTATTTTCTGGACTATAAGGTGCACTTAAAAGACTTTAATTTTCTCACAGTGTAACTGGGAATTTTGACTTTTTAAGCATAATTTAGACTTTTTATCTGATAATTTAGATTTTTATAGCATAATTTTGACATTTATCTCACAATTTTACATTTTATCCCATAATTTGGGCCTTCTCATCTCTCTTTTTTTTTTTTTTTTTTTTTTTTACTTTTTATCGCATAGTTTTTTTCTTTTATCGCATACTCTTAAACTTTTTATCTCATAATTTGGTCTTTTTATTGCATAATTTTGACAGATGCTAATTTCTAACTCCACAAAAAGGAAAGAGGGGTGCTCCTCGAGGGCACCACCAGCAGGATCCTCCACTGTCAGGGTCCTCCACTGTCAGGGTGCAGTAACACCTCCTCACCACCAGAGGCCTCCACCCTCCGGTCGCAGCAGCTGCACTTCACCGTAACCGTAACGTGACTCCTCTGTTTTGTCTGCGAAGCCCTGCCCCAAATTAAAGGCCTGCACGGCTCCAGCACCAGCCCTGGTAGACCCCCCCACCAGACCAGGGTCCGATGGACTTTTAAGACCTGGAACGAACCGGGGAAAGGGAGCGGAAGAACCGGGAGCAGTTTGAGGGAAAAGCTGCATTTGTTTCGGTGAGTTTAGGAACAAAAGGCGGAAAAGATGTGGTGGTTAGGGTTAGCATCCCGGCTACTGCTGCTGTTCCAGGGCAAAAAGTTGATCCACTTTAGGAAACTGGGGGGAGATGAAATGATGTAATGAAAAGAGGAAGAGTGGATAAATAAAAAGTAAATACAATAAAATGTGTTAAATAAGAGTTTAGAGCCGGTGTGTGGGTGGTTTCCGGGGCGTGACCTTCCTCTGAACTCTGCAAATTCACTTTTAACTCTAGTTATTAATGTTTTACACACAAAGTTATTTTCTTTATAACCTGGACATTGGTAAAAGCCTGTAGCTAATACTGGTCTGCGTTATTATTATTATTATTATGAATTTCTAGAACATTAAGGTCTGAATAATGGCCAATAACAGGATGTAAACACTCACACAAACAACCGTAAACCTTCATTTCATTTGTTTATTTGTCTGAATCTGAAGTAATAATAAAATAAAAACAATGAAAATCAAGAAGTGAATTATATGTGTACTTGTCAATAGTGATTAATTACAGAAAAAGCAACAGTTTAACCTAAGTGTAGTGTACATATGATTGAAGTCATAAATACAGTTTGAGATTTCATTTCATTTCATTTATTTGTTTATTCGAACAGGTAAAATAAAATAAGTAAAACATACAAAGTATTTAATCAGAAGTTAAAACAACACCTCTTTAGTATCCTAAATAGTTATACCTTGTTCGAAAGGGTGTAGGATGAAGTTAACAAAACTTGTCTAGTCCTACCCCTTTGTATTACTCAGTCAGAGCATATATATATATATATATATATATATATATATATATATATATATATATATATATATATATATATATATATACATACACATATACACATCCATATACACATATACATACATATATATATATACACATAATATATATACACACACATATACATATAGAATGAAACAGAAAGAAGCAAAGGTTTATCTAGTCCTGCTCCTTCTTTACCTTCAGTGTCAGATTCATAACCATATATATTTCCTTCATTGATTATTTATCACATTAAATTAGAGAACAAGGAATAACTAAAGACCGATAGTCAGAGCACCTGTACTGTATATTGGTTGTGACCTGCTGCGTAATGTTCAATAAACCATAAACTGACCTTTGTATTAACACAAAGAAATGGAGAATTTCCTTTATTATTTGATGTATTTGTCTCTAAAACTGCTTTTTCAGGAATGCGTCTCCACAGCATTTGGCCTACGTGTAGGAGATTTAGTCAAGACTGAAGAAAATAAAACACAATGGGCAACGAGGACAGCCTGGAGGATGTGTTCGTTGCTGTCATTCGCCCAAAAAGTCAAGTCAGCCTGAGCTCAAAGGAGTACAGAGCCAAAGCTTATGAGGTAAATCCTCCTCACCTGGTCAACAACCACAGGTAGAAATAGAAAATACAGAACAAAAACACGACCGTTATAATTACACAATGGAAGTGGAGGAAATTCAGTTCATATGTCATAAATTCTGATAAAACTAAAAAAAAACAACAATGTTATAGGATTAAAAAAAGTAATAATTATGAGCTGTAAAGTCATAATTGGGATAAAAAGTCAGAATTATGTTGTAAAAAAACACATAATTATTAGATAAAAAGTCAAAATGGTGACATATAAAGTCCCTCTCTATTTTTCTTTGTATATATTTTTTCTTTGTAATTAAAGTCATAACCTTTCATCTTGTTGCTGCCTTGAAATTAATTTTTTTTCAACATGAATTGTTTTTTTATTGTACACATTTTATATTTCTTATGAATGTAAAGTTCTGCAGTTTTTCAGCAGGGCCCTTACACCACTGTAAGCGTAAATTAATCAAGTATTATAGTCATGAGATTAAAAAAAAAATCTGAATTATGTCAGAATCAAAATACAGAAGGAAAAACAGGAGCGTTACAATGACATAATGTGAGTGGAGGAAATCCAGTTCATATGGACATTGTTAACAGTTTCCTTTTTTTTGTGTGAAGATCCTGTTGATTGAAGTGCCTTTAGAAGGGAAGGAGAAGAAACGAAAGAAAATCCTCCTGGCTACAAAGATCAAAACAGGAGGAGACAAATCCAAATCCATTCTAGATTATGTCGATGAAACGGTCCGATCCATGTCCAATAGCCAAGGCTTCATAGGTGAGTACGATACCAGTGAAATCCACACTGAGGCAAGATTTATTAAGGAATCCAAAAAACAGTTCCAGTACTGGCTGTTGATGATACTAGTGCAGAACCTGTAGAAAATGTGAGGTTGTTTTCTACTAATGTGTTGTGGAAGTGCGTGAAATGAGTGGAAAGGAGCAGAAAGAAAGACTATAATAATTAGTTGGGTTGTTTTGGAAGTGTGGACTGGAATCTGTGTGTGATCATGATAATGGTGTAAGCAGGACCGGCGTTAGGCATAGGCAGACTAGGCGGTCGCCTAGGGCACCAGATGTCTTGGGGGCACCAAGTCCCACAGAATTAGAATATTAAGATACTGTATTTTCTGGACTATGAGGTGAACTTAATACACTTACATTTTCTCACAGAGCACCTTATATACAGTATGGATTATTTCTGGTTGTGCTTAGTGACTGGGATTTAGATTTTTTTTTATCTGATCATTTTGACTCTTCGTCACATGACTTTGACTTCACTTCACGTGCCTTATAGTCCAGTGCACCTCATAGTGCTGAAAATACAGTCATTCATATCTGTATCTGTAATGTCTATCATTTTAACTGATGGCTCACTCACACACACAAATAGTGCAAAGTACCAAAATACTGGGTCTGATCGGCCGGTGGTTTTGTGCTGCAGGAAAGCGAGTGGTGCATATGAAGAAATTCATACTTGACGGAGACAATGTGGAGAGAGAGGCTTCGTTATTTGTTGTGCCAGCCAGTGTTAAAGGTGAGCCAAAACTCAAATCTGAATCTGAATAAAAGCATTTCACAGCTGTGTGAACTGATGAGTCGTTCTGAACAGACAACAGTAAACCGGTTTACAACGCTGGGAGCCCCAACTTCTACTGCTTCCAGGACATCATGCGAGTGTGTAGTGAAACGAGCACACACTTCTGCTCAACCACCTCCAAGATGCTCCTGGCTTTAGACAAGTGAGAATAGACTAAAAAGAAAAGAAAAAAAACGCTCTTCATTCCAGAGTTTCCAGTAAATCTCGGCGCCTTGAAGCTCTAACGTTGGCTGTGAAACTCCTCAGGTGGCTTGCAGAACAACACACTGTACCTCACGCCATCCCTGCTTTATTCCGACCGGCACCTGTGGAGCGGGTGAAGACCAACGTGAACAACCCGGCTTACAACAGCGAGGGCAAAATGAGCGACGAAGGGCTGCACATGGGCTACACCGCCCTGGAGATCAAGAGCAAGATGATGTCCCTGGAAAAGGCTGACATGTGCATCCTTAACCCGCTCTATGGGTCAGATCTGCAGTACACCAACAGGGTGAGGCACCGCATCAGTCCAGCTAAAGCCAGACCTGAAATACAGCACGAAAAGCTACAATAATAATAATAAATAATAATAAACTTTATTTATATAACACCTTTTCGAGAACTGGTATCCTAGCAGTCCCATAAATAATGTCTCTGTATTCGTGTGGCTTCTGTTTGCAGGTGGACAAAGTCATCATCAACCCATACTTTGGTCTCGGAGCCCCAGATTATTCCAAGATTCAGATTCCCAAGAGGGAAAAATGGCAACACGGTTCCAACTGTGTGTCGGAAGACAAGTGAGTCATTCCTGTGATCAGCTGACATCCTGTGTGTTCCTGTATTGTTTCCCTCATGTTAGTTTAGTCAGTAGAATATAACTCACCTCATTATAATAATAATAATAATACATTTTATTTGAAAGCACCTTTCAAGGGTGGCAGAGAGTTCCAGAGTTGGGGAGCGGCTGAAGGATCTGCTCCCCATAGTGTGAAGACGGGCAGTGGAAACTGTGAGGTGGAGAGAGGAAGAGGAAGGGGCGGGGTTATGGATGGACTTACATGTGTATAGAAGGATTTTGTCAGTGATTCACTGATGAACTGGGAGCCAGTGGAGATGACATGTTTTGTGTAACAAATGCTTTGAAAATGATCATGAACACATGCTTTATTTGTTTGTGTAGGGAGCGTCAGTGGGTGGACGACTTCCCCCTGCACCGCAGCGCCTGTGAAGGAGACACAAAGCTGCTCTCTAAGCTCCTGGAAAGCGGGTTCTCGGTCAAACAGCTGGACAGTGACCACTGGGCTCCTGTCCACTATGCCTGCTGGTCAGTGCTCTTTGAAGCATCTGAAAGGGTTTCATTCTATTGGGGACGTGTTTGAGCTAAAATTCTGTGTTTGTTTGTCTCCTTTGAGGCACGGTAAAGTTGAAGCGACCAAGCTGTTGTTGGACAAAGGCAACTGTAACCCAAACCTGCTGAACGGGCAGCTCAGCTCCCCTTTGCACTTCGCAGCCAGAGGAGGACATGCAGAAATAGTGCAACTCCTGCTGCAGCACCCAGAGATTGACCGGGTAAGAAACAGGATGGATGTGATGTCTTCCTCTTATGTTTACATTTGGTCATAACTGCAATGGATGAATAAGAAAGTAATAGTTTGTCCTGGAGACGAAGTCAACTTGAGTTGCCTTTACATAACTGTACGAACCATCTGTAGTTCCTAGAACCTTTTTAGTTCCTAGAACCTTTTTATTCCTCCTACAGGCAATGTCTTTTTTTTTAGTTCTCTAGGAACTATATGACGTAGGTGATTGGTAGAGGCCAGGGATAATAATAGGGATGTTAGTTAAAACTATGAAATTAACATACATCGTATTTTCACCTGCTGCTGGATTTTTCATCTCCTCACTCTCTGTAAAGTCCTGTATTCTTGACTTTAGACGTTGTATTGAACCACCATTAACATTCCTGTGATACAGAACATAAATGCTGTGACCTCCTCATTCTCTATTCTAGTTTATAGTAACATGTAAATAAAGTAATTCAATACTTAATCCTACAATGTGCACTGTATAGGTACCCAACAAAACATAAATAATCTGAACGTTTACATGGTGTTTTTTAATTCTGAATTATTTGTTTATTCATTCAGTATTAAAGCTGCCATATTTCCAGACTATAAGGTGCACTTAAAATACTTACATTTTCTCCAAAAACCACAGTGCGCCTTATATATGGATTAATTCTGGTTGTACTTAGTAACTTGGAATTTTGACTTTTTATTTCATAATTTTGACTTAATGGGCCTTATAGTCCAGTGAGCCTTATATACGTATATGAAAAAGTAAAAAAAAAAAACATTTATTGACAATGTACCTTATAGTCCTGAAAATACAGTATTTCTTTCATGTTTACATGGACATGTTAATTCTGAATAGGCCTTTACACGGGAAACAGGTTTATTCTGCTCTAGTTAACTGGGCTTTAAGAGCTGGGGGTACGGAGGGTTCTGATTGGACAGAACGCCCATGTGACACCTTGCCATCTACCAGAAGAAAACTATCGCGTCCACTTCCTGTTTTGCTTTTGTTACAACTATCAACATGGAACACCAGGTACTACATGTTATATTTAATCACATACTTTACTTCGACGTGACTCCAACGCTTCCTTCGTACAGACATCTGGGAAAATGTTCTTACACTTATGTCGGCAGCGTGAAATATGTGTGTGCTGGCGTAATGACTTACATAATCACATCAAGACCAGGAGCATGCGCAGAACGACAGGAATAATGTTAAAAGTGGAATTAACGATTTACACGGGACAGGGATTATCGTATTTGGAATTAACATCAGAATAAACCAGTGAATTTATTCAGAATTAAGTGTAATTTGGATTTAACGTTTTCAACAGGCAGTAGGTGTTTACATAGTTCATCTTAAAGCAGAATTAACTTTTATTCAGAATTAAACGGGGATTAAAAACTCCCACCTAATGATATTGCTTCTTGAACCACCAGCACATAGAGGACCAACAGAAGAGATCCCCACTTCAGGTCTGTGAGGAGAACAAACAGAACGAGTGGGAGGAGACGGTGAAACTTCTACAGCAAGCCAACAGCAAACCTGTGAGTTGAACTTTAGACACTGATGTTGTTAAGACTAATAGGGTCAAAATTATGATGGAATATTTTAGGTTTAGAGACAAAATGAAGCGTACACCATTATGTAGCACTGCTCCAACTCTGCAACTGCTAGAGTTCAGCTAATAGTGGATTTTTAAGGAGTAACGGAAAAAAAATTAAAAATGATGAGCATTTCTGATGGTAAGTAGTTTTAAATGTGTTGATATGAACATGTTAATGTAATAAATACGTCATCTACGTAGGAGCCATTTTTACCTTTTGGGCTATTATTTTTAATATTATTATCTACTCCACAACCCTGATATAAGCCAGTATAGATCAGAACTTTATCTGATATATGTTCAAATGTGGCTACGCAGTCATATTCCTGCAAGATAAAAAAAAAAGGTGGTTTCTTAAGACAGGCGGATGAGTACAAATAACTTTAGCCACACAAAGTTTCCATTTAAGTTGTTGCATGTCAAACAAATAATGTTCATAACAAATGTGATGCTATGATGAATGGATCACATTTGCTGTGAGCAAATGTGATTAATTTTCACTTATCTGTCGTAGTATTCTGAAGGATTATGATTATTGCATGACTAAATTGTAGTAACATGTGCTGCCCACTAGATGGTAGCCTTCATCTCATGCAAAGTGATTCCAACTGAAATAGTTTGAGGTGACTAAACAGTACTTAAGCTGATGTGACTTTATGTTTTGACAGTATGAAAAGGTGCGCATCTATCGCATGGATGGCTCATATCGCTCTGTGGAGTTAAAGCACGGCAACAACACAACGGTGCAGCAGATCATGGAGGGCATGCGTCTTTCTCAGGAAACCCAGCAATACTTCACAATCTGGATCTGCTCAGAGAACCTCCGTGAGTTCAGTCTTTGAAAAATATATCCTGATTTAATCAAAGAGGGATGACTTATTCTAGACCATTGTCAAACTCAGGTCCTTGACGGCCGCAGTTGTGCATGTTTTAGATATTTCCCTCTTCCACATGATTCAGTTTAACCCTTTAACTCCTGAGAATTTATCACTTACACAGTAAAAAAATATAATGAACAAAAATTAATAATAAATCAATAAAATAATTAGTAACAAAGTAAGACACAAATGGAACAAAATTAAAGAAACATGATCAAATAAAAAACAAAATGTAGAAAATGAAACTACAAAATGAACAATAAATATTTAAAAAATTAGAAATAATACTTTTTTATCTGAGTTTTGTTCATGGAACAGGTGTCAAAATGAAACTAATGTAGGAAAAATCCAAATTAAATCTCTTCTTTTCTTCTTTTTTCGTAATTTTGTAAATATTTATTTGTTTTTGTTCTTTTTTTTGGGTCATTTTGTTTATTTTATTACTTTTTCTTTAATTTTATTTCATGTGTGTCTTACTTTGTTCATGTTACTAATTATTTTGTTAGTTTATTATTCATTTTTGTTCATTTTATTAATGACTTTGGCTGTTTTTGTTAATTTGTTGCTTATTTTCATTTTTAATTTTTTTTTTACTGTGTAACTGCTAAAGTCTCAGGAGTTAAAGGGTTGAACTGAATCATGTGGAAGAGGGAAATATCTAAAACATGCAGAACACCGGCCCTTGAGGACTGGAGGTTGATAAATGCGTTGTAGACTTTATTCCATTGTTGTGTAAATGCAGTTGCAAACATTGGTGTTTGTGTGTCTGTTCCACTCAGACCTGCAGCTGAAGCCGTACCATAAACCCCTACAGCATCTACGGATCTGGTCAGAGATTGTGACAGATCTGACAGTGTTGGATCCTCAAAGGGAGACGTCCCAGCTCTTCCTCCGCAGGGATGTACGGCTGCCTCTTGAAGTAGAGAAAAAGGTAGATTTGTTTTGGTTTTTTTTAGATTAGATGTTTTTGTTTCGCTCATAATCCAGAACAAGCACAAGGCAGGTAAGACATGTTCACACACCATCAATACATTGGTAGACTGAAAAGGTTTAGTGCTGAAGCTTATGTCGCCCACCTTCACCTCACCGCTATATGAAAAATAAAAACAAAAAAAAACACAATTCAAAAGTCGAACCCAAGAACAAGTGTCCAAATAGAAAACAACAAAGGGAGTCACTTTTTTCTCTTTTCCTTTTCTCTTTCCTTCTCCTTTTAAGATAAGATAAGATACCTTTATTAATCCCACAATGGGGAAAGTACACTGTTACAACAGCTCCAGAGCAGGAATAGACCTTCCGGTTTTTTTTTCCTCTTCCGTCTTTTCCTTTCTTCCTCTTCTTCGTTCCTGTCTTCCTCATTTTTACCTCTGCCAAGGAGTTTGTCTGTCTGTCTGTCTGTCTGTCTGTCTGTCTGTCTGTCTGTCTGTCTGTCTGTCTGTCTGTTATCAAGATAACTCAAAAACCTATGGACGGATCTTGATGCAAATTTCATGACATGTTGTTAGTGTCACAACAAACAATTGATTAGATTTTGATGATGATCTGGAAGAGATCCTGGATTCTGGATCACTTTGAAATGTATTCTCCATTGATTTGATTTTTTGATTTGATTTGAATGATTTATTTCAAACATGTGCAAAGTGCAACAATAATCAATACAGCAATAATAATAATAACAATAACATGTCCGAAAAGGAGTAGGATGAAGCATAAGTTTATTTAATTCTACCCCTTCTTCACTTCCCCAATAACCTAAATTCATCTTGTAGCAATATAGTGCATAGTACAAAAATGATGATAAATAAAATAATAACAATAACAATAATAACAATACCAATAATCAATAACTGAAGTACTAAACATAGACATATATACAAAAAACAAAACAAAAAAAACAACTAAAAACAAATGAGCAGATAGGAAAGTAGGTAACAAAGAGTTTTTGTTGTTGTTTTCTTTTTTCCTTCCTTCCTTCTTCTTCTTTTCCCTTTTTTCTTCCTTTTTTTTCTTCTTTCCTTTTTCTAAGTTTTCTGCATTTTGCTCTTATTTTTTATTTTATTTTTCTATTCATTCACTTATTTTATTCATGTATTTATTTATTTTTTATATCTTAACCCCACAGAGGGGGAGTCAACAGTGCTCGAGATCAGTCCATTCACTGCAATGTAAAATTTTAAAGTGATGCAGAATCCAGGATCTCTTCTGGATCATCACCTAAATCTAGTCCTTTGTTCTTTGTGACACCCCCAATATGTCATGAAGTTTTAATCAAGTCCATAACTTTTTGAGTTATCTTGCTAAATAACAAACAGACAAACTCTGTCAAAAACATAACCTCCTTGGTGGACCTCTCTTCATTCAGGGGGGGGGGGTCTGCCTTGGCGGAGGTTTGTGCTCTGAGTGCTTTTCTAGTTCTTTCTTTTATTTCCTTTTCTTCTTTTCATTCCTTTTTCTTCTCTTCTTTGCCCTATCCTGACTTTTCCTCCTTTTTGTCTTTATTCTTCTCCCCCTTTATGAAGCCACTAAGAATAGAACTTTAAAAAAAAAAAGAAAGATGAACCCACCTAGATTACAAAAATAGTACATTGGTTAATCAATTAATTAATTAGTTAATAATAATAATAATAAAACAGTTATTTGTGAGTATTGTATAATATATGTTTGCTAGTACAAAGCAGTAGCAGTGTATTTATCAGTAACTTCTGTTTTTATACTTTTTTTTTGAATATGTTTATAGACTTTGTTGTTTGTTTAGAATGTAGAATCCAGAATGTTCCACATATTTACCCCTTTGACTAAAGTGCATCTTCCTTTAGTATTTGTTCTTGCTTTTATTTGATTGAATATTGCATTTATATTCATTAGAAGAACATTTTAACTTTTAGCCCTTATGTTGAGTTTACCTAAAACACCATCACTACTGTTTTGTTCCAGGTGGAGGATCCGCTGGCCATCCTCATTCTGTTTGATGAGGCACGTCACTGCCTCCTAAAGGGTTTCTTTCCTGCTCCGGATAGCAAACTGATCACGCTGGCCAGCCTCCTTCTGCAGATTATCTACGGAAACTATGAAAGCAAGAAACACAAGCAAGGGTTCCTCAAGTAAAAGACGGTCTTTGTATTATCTTTTAAGGCCTCTGTTCTACAACATCTATAGAATTTACAGATTTAAATGTTCAGTATGTGCAAGATTTAGAGCAGGAATGGAACATCCTGGTCCTCTAGGGCTAGTATCCTCTGTTTTACTTCCCACTTCCATCACACCTGATTCAATTAATGATCAGCTCATCATGCAGTTCTACAGAAGCCTGATAATGATGTAAATGGTTCCAGCTGTGGAACCAGGATTGTCCACCCAAAATGTATAGGGTTCTAATTGCAGAAATTGAATATAATAATAATAATAATAATGGATTAGATTTATATAGTGCTTTTTTGGCCACACAAATTTGCTTTACATTAGTGACCCATTATTCCTTCACTCTCACATGCTCCCTCTGGTGATGGTAAACTACTGTATTTTCAGCACTATAAGGAGCACTGTCAATGAATGGTTATTTGGTTATTTTTGAGTATTTTCATATATATATATATATATATATATATATATAATGTGAATGAAGAGAAGTCCACCAAAAAGGTTATGTTTTTGTCTGTCTGTCTGTCTGTCTGTCTGTTGGTTAGTAAGATAACTTAAAAAGTTATGGCCGGATCTTGATGAACATTTCACGATGTGTTGGGGGTGTCACAAGGAACAAATAATGGTGTTGATCCAGAAGAGATCCTGGATTCTGCATCACTTTTAAATTTTACATTGTGGTAAATGGAGAATATATTTCAAAGTGATCCACAATCCAGGATCTCTTCCGGATCATCGCCAAAATCTAGTCATTTGTTCCTTGTGACACTAACAACACGTCATGAAATTTTCATCAAAATCCGTCCATAAATGTTTGAGTTATCTTTCTAACTATCAGACAGACAGACAGACAGACTCTGGCAGAAACATTCGCTCCTTGGTGAAGGTAATTATGTTTTCATTGGTGCACAGTCGCCACAAGACAAGAGTAGTCATGATTTGTTGACGTCCACGATCTTGCACCTTGATTTTGTTATAGTTGCTCTCAGGAAACTTTTGCTTCACACCCAAGCTTTAAGCAACATTAATATTATGTGAATATCTTCAAATAAAAATTAAATAAATGTTTAAAATCCAGCTCTTTCAGTTTGCAAACATTTTTTTTTTTTCCTACAGTGAGGAAAACTTAAAATCAATTGTGCCGATTTCCAAAGTGAAAAGCAAAGCATATCACTGGACCAACAGGATTCTTCATGAATACAAAGTACTGTACATTTTAATCCTCCATTTTTCATTCACCCTTTTCATTTGCTGCTGACTCGAGGCTCGTCTCTCATTGGCCCACAGGCTCTGAGCACCAGTGAAGGGGTGAGCAAAGAGATGCATCACCTGCAGCGACTCTTTCTCCAAAACTGCTGGGACATCCCGACATACGGAGCAGCGTTCTTCACAGGTCAGGTCTACACCAAGGCCAGCGCCAGCAACCACAAAGTCATCCGGGTCTATGTTGGCGTCAACACAAAGGGGCTGCACCTTATGAATATGGAGACCAAGGTTATCATCACTTTATACAGTTGCTTCCACACTTCTGTCGTGTGTGATCTGTGAATGTAGTTTGTTTTGTTGAATGTACACTGATCTGTTTTTTCTTTAATTTTCAGTATGATCACTAGGCCCGTGTTAAAAAAAAATTATTTTCCAATTCTGGATTGTTTCACATATTAATTACTTAGGATCGATTTGCTCGTCATAGATCGAATTTTCTTATATACAGGCATTTCGTCCAATGTCCCCTCAGCCTGGATGTGTATACCTTGTGCTACTCGCGCTTGGATTTCAAAGTGCAACCACAATATTATTTGTGGAATCATCCAGTCGTTGTGTAAACTTATATATTACATTTCTTAAAAGTGCATTTATCCCAATAGAAACTAACATGTGGCTAGCACTCCCTCCTGTGGGAACCTTAAATAGGATTCTTAAAGCATTATTGTATGCTACTTGTAATTTCTGCAGACTGTACTTTTGTAAAAAGCCCAGAGGTGTGCAGTGTAGAGTGGTGTACAGTATGCCTTGAACAGAGACACTTTAACCTGAGAGGAGCACAAAAGTAGTGACAGTAAAAACTTAGTGAAAACACCACCATCTCTCAAGGCTCCAGTCTGGAAATATTTGTGGTTCTGAAAACAAAGACAGATGTGTTTGACAAAACCAATGCATTTGCAAGTTGTGTCAAATTGAAGTGAAGTATTTTGGAAATACGACTAACTTGAACAAGCACTTGCAACGACATCACCCAGGGATTAAGTCGTCCACAGGACAAACAGGACAGTGAATGAAACTTTAACACTTCCAGACAATTCAGCACCGTCTCACAGCGTAGCCATGGAGGTTGCAGAATTTGTCTTTAAAGACATGCGGCCGTACTCCGTGTTTTTTTTTTTTTTTTAAAGAACACTAACCTGAATTGGATTGGATAGAATTGAGAAGAATCTGTTCTTAATCTTCAGAATCGGATCGATTCTTGAACGATACCCAGCTCTAATGATCATTTGTTAAATCTCTTCACCCTCAGGTCCTTCTCATCAGTTTAGAGTACAGCACATTTATGTGGCAGCTCGGACACGCTGATCAGTATTTCCAGATACACAGCGGAGAAAATAAAATGAATTTCATTGTGCACACGAAACAGGTAACTACTCTGTGAAATTTCCCAAATCCATTCAACAGCTTCTGTGTTGTTTTATAATGGACCATACCTAGAGAAGTTAAACTATTATCTTCATCCTTTACAGGCTGGACTCATTGTGAAACTCTTAATGAAGCTGAGTGGCCAGATGACCGCAAATGACAAAGTTACATCAGACAAATATGCCTATGGCTGAAAACAGACAACACAGCTGCCAAACGTCACAGCAGTTTTACGGACTCATTTGACTGCAATTACATTTGGACAGAGCAGAGTTGGACTTGAAGCTAATGCCTCATTTTGTATATTAGGCTCACTGATATCTTTCATAACTTCACATTGCGCATTTTGATGAGACACAATATATTTTCATTGCATGTAAATATGTTTATTTAATGTTTTGTTTTAATAAATGGATTGATGTATGGATTAACATACTACTTTTTATCAGACAAACTGTCACAATATATCATCAGGTAGGAGTCAGAAATGTGCTCATAATTATTTTGAGTTACGTTTTCTATTATAATATAATAATAATAACCTTGGAATTTACTGACCTATTATGAAAAGCTACATGGTGACTAAATTATAGTAAAATACCTAGTTTTCAGTGAAAAGTCTAAAATGCAGAGGATAATGTTATAAGTGATGACAATTAATTTAGCAAATTATTACCCTTGATGTAAGAATAAAAAAAAGTTTAAATGTAGAAAATAACTTACTGTAGAATATCCTGAATTCAAAAACATATAATTCAATGAAGATTATAACAAAATAAAACTGCTTTAAGGACTTGTAGTTACCTTGGAAAATGTTAAATTAAAGAAACCGTATTCAAAGAAGTAATAACTAGTACTAAACCACATTTAAAATTAAAAGTAAATCACAGTTTATACTATTTATATATTATTTTAAATTACAAATTACAGTTCAGGTTTTGTCTAGATAAAAATGTTAATTTCCTATCTTAATTCATAAGTATTTAAAAGTTAATTCTGTAGTCTTTATGTTAAATTTAGTAGCTAATTTTACTTTCTTGCTAGTACACTGACAATTTTTTCCCCAATAACTCGTCAGCGTTGAGTTAATCATATGCATTTCTGCTACTTTTCTGGAACAGTATAAATACAGTAAATGTCGGTTAATATATGACTCCGCTCTGTACGTGACTTTTTGAAGAAAATTAAAAGTATGTCTGTAAACTCTTCTTACAATCAATGGCACAGTTCGTAGCGCAGGATGCTAATGACATCATATAGTCAGACATCGGTTCAGGTAGTGCCAGCCAATCAGAACGGCTCTTCTTTGACGGACAAGAGAGCTGGAGCCAATGAAAAGCCTCGGTTGG
Organism: Siphamia tubifer; assembly: GCA_020466265.1. Taxonomy (NCBI): domain Eukaryota; kingdom Metazoa; phylum Chordata; class Actinopteri; order Kurtiformes; family Apogonidae; genus Siphamia; species Siphamia tubifer. The sequence continues at coordinate 46,496,545 of CM035793.1, read as the reverse complement.
TCAGGCGGGGGCTGGACCAGTGTTGACAGGTATAATGTTTGGATGTAGATATCGACGGAACACGACAAAGTCATTACTTCAACTGGACTTTGAAGAAGAAAGAGGTCCAGTTTAAGGAGTGGGGCAGTCTTTTTTTACACATAAAGTTAGCTACAGCCGCATTAACGAACATGTCGATGCATTTGTATCAGATAAGTAGCCGACTGCTGGGGGACACAGTGGAGAAGATGAACGACAACCTAACCTCTGTGGTTCTGGCAGCTTCTGTCATCACTCTCACTCTGGGATATATTTCTAAAATCCTGCTCAAACAAACCTCTGAAAATGATTTGGTAAGCATGCTGGTTGAAAGTGAACAATTCAAACATAAGCAAAACATAATATTCTGAGTTTGTATGGGTTCTTCACTGCTGTCCTGCCTCTTTTTTGCAGAAATATCCTCCTTATATTCCCTCCACTGTGCCTTTTCTGGGACATGCAGTTGCATTTGGGAAAAGCCCAATTGAATTTCTTGAAAATGCATATGATAAAGTAAGGCAACTATTATTATTATTATTTACTTATATTACATTACTTTTTGTAATTATATTATTAATATTTTTGTAATTATTGTTACTATTGGCATAATTGATACCGTTGCTATGGCTACTCTTATTACTTATTACTACTAGTATCTCTAATGTGTAGTTAACCCTTTAACCTCTGATGTGTCAGTGCTGACTCATTAAATAAATATTCAGAAAATGTCAAAAAATGTTTTAAATGTATGTTTTTACTGAGTTTTCTTTTATGAAATAAACATATGTCAAAAAGTAACTGATTTAGGAAAAAAAGAAAAAGCCACAACGAAAACTATTGGAACAAACTACAATATAAATTATTTTTTTTAATTATTTTTTGTAGTTAATTTTTCTGCAAATTGTTTCATACTATTTATTGTTTTGTAAATATTTATTATTTTTTTGTTTTTTTATTTTTTGTTCCATTTGTGTCTTACGTTGTTCATGTTACTTGTTATTTTGGTTGGTTTATTCATTTTTTTGTGTTCATTTTTATTCATCACTTTGGCTGTTTTTGTTAATTTTGCTG